>CM022301.1:609507065-609714878 GCA_011799875.1 Thinopyrum elongatum | reverse complement strand
GTTGACGCGTCATGCATGTTCCTCCGTGTAAGTTGTTGAACCAGCCCAGTATTTTATCTACCTTGTATTCCCTGTAGTCTGCGCAATCAAGCATTGCTGTTTGCATAGTCTAGCAATGCAAGATTCCAATGCGTGACTACGTTTTTGTTTTGGTTAAGACTTTTGTCTAGACGGGGAATTTTGTCTAGACTAAAGACCTTGTCCTGACAGAAGATTTTTTCCAAACTGAAGACATTGTCTTGACAGAGAAATTTGTCCAAACTAAAGCCATTGTCCCCATCGAAGTTTAATATTCTTGGCCTCTTGTGCCCTTATTTTATTTCAAGAATTGCATGCACCGTTGCTTGCCATGATGTATTTTGTAAGCCATGCATGCGTGGATGAACATTTTAGTTCGCATGCATGGCTTAGTATTCTAGCTTGAATGAAGAACTTTGTCTTGAGTGAGGAATTTAGCTTAACTCCTCTCCTTTTCCTTTCCTGATATGAGTGATGCTCCTTTTGGCCTCTACTTGCACAAATATTCATGCTATAGGATTTTTTAGGTAGGAGTCTTCCCTGCCCATATTATTGATAATACTTTATCAATATTCAAATTATATCAATATGCGGGTATAGGTCTTCTGCACCCAAATAATTGATAGTCATATCAATTCATATTCAGATATCTTTGAGGATTATTCTTACGATCTTCTATTCTATTCGTTTCCCATCTCTGGCAATATCCATATGATCTTCATCGAAAAGATCAGGATCATATTTTGTATCATCTTCTTTCTTTATATTTAATTTTTTTCATTCATTTCTAATCATAATTGTTTTAAAATTTCTTCTTTTTGTTTTATCTTCACCGATTTCGTGATCTCGTCATATTTTTCATTTATCTTCAAGTCTATGTATTCACTGTCAAAGAGATCGGATCCTCTCACAAGGCATTCTTTGTATGTCTGCTATTTAGGGGAATATTCTTCCTTAACCTTCTGGGTGCTTGATGCTTCTCCCTTTTTATATTTAGGAAATGATGGAGTGGTCATATTGTTAGCTATACCTCTCCGACTTCGAATATATTCTCTACCTTTTGTGAATATGTAATAATTTTTCCATATCAAACATCTTGCACATTTTTAAGGTTCATTGATATCATCATATCTTTTCCATGATAAATCTTTATTCTTTTGTCTTGTATCAAAATTTTCTTTTACAACATCTTCAAAACCCATGTATATTCCTGGTTTATTTGCATCAAATATTATATATAATGTCTTCTACTTTTATACTTTCTCTTTTGTACCTTCGGGTGTGCCTTTGTTCAATATGTTAAAGTATTCTGATAGGTTATTAAGGATTGCCAACAGGTACCCATTGTCTTCTCTTTTACTGTTGTATTGAAACCAGAAATTATCTAGTATGCATTGCTGGATTTTATCAATATGGATATGGCTCTTTCATTTGAAATTGAATGTGCCCTACGGATATATTGATTTTATTTTCATCATCAAATAGAATGTTTCATTTCCAGTAGGAAGCGGTCCTCTCTTCATTCCTGCAAAATTGACGAGCGAGAGAATATTCAGGTAAGCTAATATCCTTCTCTTTAATATATTCAAATACAACTCTATAACCATTCCCTACGATACTATCTTCAAATAAGACCCATCTTCTTGTCGAACTTTTATTACTATTAATTTGATTATAATATCTACATATCATTGCATAGTCTGTTCACACGGTAAATTCCTCAAATCCTAAGTATAATTTGAAAGTGTTTTTTTTGCGTGAACTACCACTAAGATTTCTCCATCAATATTATTTCTTGTTCTAAATTTAGAGCTTCCTAAGGCATATCTGCATTTTTTTCCTCTTCTTTTGGAGAATATTTGTTAAGTTTTTTTTAATATAGCACTCCATCCTACTTTAGATGAATCGATTTCAATTATGAAGTAATCATATTCCAATAGTAATTCTAGAAGTTTCAAATTCTTGACCTTGTCTTTAATGGCCATTACTAATTTTATATCTTTTGAGATGAAATACTTTTGACCATTCTTTATTAATTTAGTGTATAAAGGTCAAGCAAGCTTTGTAAAGTTATCTATGTAATTCCTTGCATAGTTCATATCCCTAAAAATTGCTACAAAATATTTTGATCATTCATGTTATCAAGGAATTGTAAAATTTTTACCAAAGAAAGTTTTACAATTCCCTCATAATATGAATGATAAAAAAGATTTTGCAGCAATTTTTAGGGACTGCGAACTATGCAAGGAATTACATAGAAAACTTTGCAAAGCTTTCTTGACCTTTATACGCTAAATTCAGAAAGAATGGTTAAAAGTATTTCAACTCGAAAGATATAAAATTAGTAAGGGCCATTAAAGACAAGGTCAAGAATAAAAACCTCTAGAATTATAGTTGTAAGATCATTACTTCATAATTGAAACTGATGCATCTAAAGTAGGTTGGGTCACTATATTGAAGCAAAACCCTAACCAAAATTTTACCAAACCAGAGGAAAAATATGCAGATACGCCTCAAGAAGCTATAAATTAAAAATAGTCAATAATATTGATAAAGAAATCCTTGCGGTAGTTCATGCAATAAGCGCTTTCTGATTATACTTAGGATTTAAGGAATTTACAGTGCGAACAGACTATGAAGCGATATGTAGATATTAAAATCATATTATTAATAATAAAAGTTTGACTAGAAAATGGGTATTATTTGAAGATACTATTGTAGGGAATGGTTATAGAATAATACTTGGAAGTATTAAAGGGAAGGATAATAACTTACCTGACATATTCTCTCGCTCGTCAATTTTGCAGAAATGAAGAGAGGACTACTTCCTAGTGGAAATGAAGCATTCTATTGGGTGAAGAAAATAAAATCAATATTTTACACATGGCACATTCAAGTTCAAGAAAAAAGAGCCATATCCATATTGATGAAATCCAACAATGCATACTACATAATTCCGGTTTCAGCATAATAGTGAAAGAGAAGACACTGGGTACATGTAGGCAGTCCTTAATAGCCTATCATAATACTTTAACATTTTGAGCAAAGGCACACCCAAAGCTGCAAAAGAGAAAGTGTAAAATGAAAAAAACACTATATATAATATTTGATGGGAATAAACAAGGAATACACATGAGTTTTGAAGATGTTCAAAAAGAATTTTTGGATGCGAGACGAAAGAATGAAGGTTTATCATTGGAAAAGATACGATGAAATCAATGAAGCTTAATAATGCGCAAGAATCTCAATAGGGGAAAATTATTACTTAGTCCCAAAAGCTAGAGAATATATTCAAAGTCGGAGAGGCATAGCTAACAATATGACCACTCCAGCATTTCCTAAATAAACAAAGGGAGAAGCATCAAGCTCCTAGAAGGTTAAGGAAGAAGATTGCCCTTAATCTAGACATCCAAAGAATGTCTTGTCAAAGGACCGATCTCATGGACATGATCATAGACGTGAGATAAATGAAAAAATATCAAGAATCACAAAATCAGTGAAGGAAAAACTAAAAGAAGAAATTTTAAAAGAATTATGATTAGAAATGAATGGCAAAATTAAAATCTAAAGAAATAATATGATAAAAATATGACCCCAATCTTTCCGATGAAGATCATATGGATATTGCCAGGCACGAGAAAGCAATCAAATAGAAGATCATACGCATAATCCTCAAATATGTCTGAATATGTATTGATAACTATTAATTATTCGGGAAAGGACCATACTAACCCGAATATTGATATAATATAATATTGATAAAGTATTACAATAATATGGGCAGGGAAACTCCTAACTAAAAAAATCTATCGCATGAAATATTGTGCAAGTAGAGACCAACAAGGAGGACACCCGTATCAGGAAAGGCAAAAGAGAGGATTAAGGTAAACTCCTCAATTAAGAGAATACTACTTCATTCAAGCTAGAATACTAAGCCATGTATGCAAGCTAAATATTCAGTCATGCACGAATGCCTTACAATACTTCATGGCATGCAACGGTGCATGCAAGTATTGAAATAAAATCATGGCACAAGAGGCCAATAATATACAACTACGATGGGGACAACGTCTTCAGTTTGACAAAATCCTCTATCAAGACAAGGTCTTAAGTTTGGAAAAAAAATCCTCTATCAGGACAAGGTCTTCAGTCTAGACAAAATCCCCAGCCTGGACAAAGGTCTTAAGAAAAACAAAAATGCAGTCATGCATCGAAATCATGCATGGTCAGACTATGCAAACAATGATGCTTTATTGTGCACACAAAGGAACATGCATGACGCTCAATCGATGAAACTGTCTCAAGGCATGCATTAGTGCACCAACAATAGAGGAATAAAGAAGGGACCGTAAGGTGTCCCTCGCACAATGTAATATATAGGAGGGGGCTGAGAGCTACAAAAGACAAAGAACACCAGACTCCAGAGAATCACAAAACTTGTACAGCAAGGGCACCACAATCTCCCACTCATCGATAGTAGTAGAACTGCCATCTCCACTTGTAATAAACACTTATACTAAATGCATTGTATCATCAGGTGGTGAAGATAGGAACAAGGTAGTTTCCATATCTCCTGTGTAATCCCTTCGGGGTCTCCCAAAAGGGAAAACTGTATGTAAATTATGTTGTGAAATGAAGTAGTTTTTTGTTTCACTTGGTTTTTGTATTATCAATTTATGAGATAAGTTCTTATGCTGGGGATCCTATAGGAGAAACCTCTGCCGGTTAGCCTTTGTGTGGCATCTGATGAGAACTTATGGCCATAGAGAAGTGTTCCCTTTCGGTGGAATTGTCTGGGAAGATGGTAGGAATTTATCCCACAAGTTTGCAATTAAAACATCAAGTGAACTTAGCTACTTCTGAAGCAACATAGTGAAAATATGGTGAGTACCGAGTAAGACTAACACAACCACTGCACACACCGTCAACCGTTTTCTTGGTTTCGGTAGCTTTAAAAGATCCTGCAAAAAAACGACACACACATATAAATACTTATTTTGCAAATAAAATACTATTTATTATAAATACTTAGTTAATTAACCAATCAAAATATTTATTATTAAAAATAATTATTGAAATGTAATTTAATTAGATATTTCTATTATTCTATTTTTTGAAGGATTTTTAAGGGCTGGAAGCCAAGAAAGTGGCCGACGGTGTGTGTAGTGGTTTGTGTAATCCTACTCGATACTCACCGATTTTTCACTGTGTTGCTTCAGAATAGCTAAGGTCATTCACTTGATGTTTGTTTCAAACTTATGGGATAAACTGCTACAATCTTCTCTATGACCATAGGTTCTCATCGGATGCCACACAAGCCTAAACTCCTGACGGAGATTTCTCCTATTGGATCCCTAGCGTAAGGACTCATCTCATAAAGAAACCAAGTGAAACATAAAACTACTTCATTTCATAACATAATTTACATACGATTTTTCCTTTCGGGAGACCCCAAAGGAATTACACAGAAAATAAGAAGACTACCTTCTTCCTTCCAACCTTCACCACCCGATGTACAACGCCTTCAATATAAGGTTTATTACAAGTGGAGATGGAAGAGCACCACTACTGATGAGTGGGAGGCTGTGGTGATCTTGCTCCACAGTGCTGTGATGCTCTGGAGTCTGGTGTTCTGTGTCTTTCATAGCACTCATCATCATCCTTTTATAGTGTGAGAGGGACACCGTGTGGTCCCTTCTTTATTCCTCTAGCTTGTGTACTATTGCATCCTTGAGAGAACTTCACTGGTTGAAGCGTCAGGCATGTTCCTTCATGTGAGCTGATGAACCATCCTAATATTTTATCTACCTTGTATTCCTTGTAGTCTGTACAATCAAGCATCGCTGTTTGCATAGTCTACCATGCATGATTCCAATGCATACTACATTTTTGTTGATTAAGACTTTTATCCAAACCGAGGATATTGTCTAGACTGCAGACCTTGTCCGATAGAGGATTTTGTCCAAACTGAAGACATGTCCAAATGAAGACCTTGTCCCCATCGTGTTTTATATTCTTGGCCTCTTGTGCCATGATATTTTATTTCAGGACTTGAGTGCACTAACGCATGCCTTAAAGTATTATATAAGCCATCTTGCATGGATGAATATTTTAGTTCGTATGAATGGCTTAGTATTCTAGCTTGAATGAAGGACTTTGTCTTTGTTAGGGAGTTTAGCTTAACTCCCCTCCTTTGCCTTTCCTGGTACGGGTGCTACTCCTTGTTGGCCTCTACTTGCACAAATATTCATGATGCAAGTTTTTTAATAATAATAATGATAATTATTATTTTTAATTTTTTTGTAGGGGTCTTCCTAGCACATAGTATTGATATCAATATTAGGTTATAGATCCTCCGCACCCGAATAATTCATAGTCATATCAATTCATATTCAGATATATTTGGGGATTATGCTTATGATCTTCTGTTCAATTGGTTGCCCGTGTCCGACAATATCAATATGATCTTCATCGGGAAGATTTAGGTCATATTTCGAATCATATTCTTTCTTTAGATCTTCAAAATTTTCATTCATTTCTAATTGTAATTTTTAGTTTTTTTTCTTTTATTTGTGTGTTCACTGATTTCGTGATCTCTTTATATTTTTCATTTATCTTCAAGTTTATGTATTCACTCTCCAAGAGATCGGTGCCTTTCACAAGGCATTCTTTGTATGTCTGATATTTAGGGGAATCTTCTTCCTTAACCTTCTCGGAGCTTGATTCTTCTCCCTTGTACATTTAGGAAATGAGGGAGTGGCCATATTGTTAGCTATGCCTCTCTGACTTTGAATATATTCTCTAGCTTTTGGGTCTATGTAATAATTTCCCCTTAAGCTTCTTCCCATTTCATAGTTGAATTCATACCATCATATCTTTTCCATGATAAATCTTCATCCTTTCGTCTTGCATCAGACTTTTCTTTTAGAATGTCTTCAAAACTCATGTATATTCCTAGTTTATTCTCTTCAAATATAATATATAGTGCCTTTTCTTTTTGCACTTCTTTTTTGCTGCTTTGGGTGTGCCTTTGTTCAACATGTTAAAGTATTCTGATAGGCTATTAAGGATTACCAACATGTACCCTTTGTCTTATCTTTTATCGGCTTATTGAAACCAAAATTATTCTAGTATGCATTGCTGGATTGCATCAATATGGTATGGCTCTTTGGTTTGAATTGAATCTGCCTTGTGCGACTGTCTTAAGTTTATTTTCTTCACCAAATATGAATGCTTCATTTCCATTGGGAATCAGTCCTCTCTTCATTTCTATCATCTACAATTGACGAGAAAGAGAATATGTCAAATAAGCTATTATCCTTCCCTTTAATATGTACTCTATAACCATTCCCTGCTATCTATAGTATCTTCGAATAAGACCCATCTTCTAGTCGAACTTTTCTTACTATTAAGGTGATATATATGTACATATGCTTCAAAGTCTGTTCGCACTGAAATTTTCCTTAAATCCTAATATAATTTGTAAGCTTTTATTGTGTGAACTACTTCAAGGATTTCTCTATCAATATTATTGAATGATTTAAATTTATAGCTTCTTGAGGCATATCTACATACGTTTTCCTCTGGTTTTGGACAATATTGTTAGGTTTGCGCTATAATATAGAACCCCTAGAAAAAATAAAGTATAATAATAATTTGCAGCATGAATATTTGTGCAAGTAGAAGTCAACAAGGAGTAGCACCAGTATCATTAAAGGCAAATGAGAGGAGTTAAGCTAAACTCTCAATCAAGACAAAGTCCTTCATTTAAGCTTGAATACTAACTACTAAGCCATGCATGCAAACTAAAATATTCACCAATGCATGGATGGCTTATATAATACTTCAGGCATGCAACGGTGAATGTCAGTCTGAATAAAATATCATAGCACAAGAGGCCGGGAATATAACCTGCGATGGGGACAAGGTCTTCAGTTTGGATAAACCCTCTATCAAGACAAGGTCCTCAGTTTGGACAAATCCTCTGTCAGGATCGGACAAGGTCTTCAGTATAACAAAATCCTCGGCCTGGACAAAGTCTTAATCAAACAATGTTGTCACGCTAAGAAGTATGCTGGCTAGTCTATGCAACCAGTGTTGCTTGATTGTGCAGACTGCAAGGAGAATACAAGGTAGATAAAATATTGCTGGTTCATTAGCTCACATGAAAAAACATGCATGACACATCAACTGGCGAAGGTGTCTCAAGGCATGCGCAGTCCACCAGCTATAGATGAAAAAGAAGGGACGACACGGTGTCCCTCGGGCACTATAAAGGAGGAGGACTGAGTGGCACGCAAGATACAGAATACCAAACACTAGGGCATCGCGTCACTCGTAAGCAAGAGCACCACAACCTACCACTCATAGTAGTAGTTAGTAGTATAGTAGTTGTGCCATATGCACTTGTAATAAAGCCTTATTACTAAGGCATTGTATCAACAGGTGTTGAAGGTGAGAAGGAAAAGAGGTAGTCTTGCTATGTCCCGTGTAATCCCTTCAGGTCTCCCAAAAGGGAAAACCGTATGTAAATTATGTTTTGAAATGAAGTAGTTTTGTGTTGCACTCAGTTTTTGTATTATTATTTATGAGATGAGTTCTTACAGTAGGACTCATAGGAGAAACTCTGCTCGTAGTTCTCTGTTTAGCCTTGTGTGGCGTCTGATGAGAACTTGTGGCCTTTGAGAAGTGTTCCTTCTGGTGGAACTGCATGGAGAACAGTAGAAATTTATCTCGTAAATTTGCAATAAAAACATCAAGTGAATGAACTTAGCTACTTATGAATGAAGATAGCGAAAATACGGTGAGTCCCGAGTAGGATTAACACACCACTTCACACCGTTGACCGTTTTCTTGATTTCACCAACCTTAAGATCATGCAAAAAAAAAAAAAAATAAAATAATTAAAATTACATTTCACTAATTATGTTGATTTTTTAATTAAATATGTTTTATTTGCAAAATACCAATATTTAATACTGTGGTGTTTGGTACTCAGCAGAGTTTTATCATTCAAAGGTAAAATATCTGAATTTATATGTTAGTTCAGTAAGAAAAGTTACTAGTAAATATGAATGTTCATATATGTAAAAAAAAGGGTACATAAAAGACAAAAGACAAAAACCCTAAAGAAAAAGAAGAAACATAGCAAAAAATTGCACACGTCCCTTCTATTCGGCCTTGGCCATTTACCGGCTGCTTCTTGGCAATCACTAGTTAAGGGTTACCCCTTCCAAAGGTCACTCACACCTTCTCAGACGCTGACAAGTGGCGCACTGCATGTGCGCCAGTTGTTGCAATCTAAAAACATTTCACACTTGAACTGTGCGTGCAAAACCTGAACCGTCTTCATTGTCAGATTTCTCACGTAGAGATCTTCTAAACTTGGCCCCATGCTAATAGGTTTCGATGAATTTTTTTATGAAAAAAGAAAACCAAAAAAACCTAAAAAGCGATAAAAACTGAAAAACAAAAAACCAGACACAAAAAAAACAAATAGAAAAAAACCTAAAGAAAAATCCGGTGCACGGAAGCATGCTTTTTTAATTTTGAAATTGTAAATTGGAAAAATTCATGAATTTGAAAAAACTTGCGGATTTGAATTTTGTTCACGATTTTGGAAAGATGTTGAGCTTACAACAAATTCCAAATTTGAAAATGGGTTTGATTTCAAAAATAATAAAACACAAAAGGATAGTGAAAGATGGAAAAAGAAAAAGCGAAAAAAGAACATAAACCAGTAGAAAAATCTCGGCATAAAACATAGAAAAAATCCTGACCTGGAAGCTTCCAAAAGCGACCTTGGAAACCCAATAGGGTACGCGTTGTGAGCACGGCCTAGCAATTGTAGGGTAACGCAGCAGAAAACAAAAATTTTCCGACCTACGCCCCAGCCCAGGACCACTATGGAGACTGCATACAAGGTTTGATCATTTTCGTTACCGACTCGTAGCGCAGCGGAAGTAGAGTCGATGACAATCGCGGTGCAGATCCCCGCAGCTAGGATTTACAACCTCCCAACCGCGAGGAGTATCCCTCGTCTTCCCTTCAGACAGCCCCTCCGGGAGGCGGTCGAACAGTCCCCCGACGGTGTCGCGGACAGCCCTTCGGGAGGACCTTCGAAACTCGACGGTCACTCGGACAGCCCTTCGGAGGACTCACAGAACTCGGACCGTCACTTGGACAGCCCTTCGGGAGGCACTCTCGAACAGCCCCTTGGGCACTAAGATCGAAACTACGACCTCTCTACAGAGTTGCACACATACGGTGTCATCTATCCGGCAGGGCTTCGCCGTCAGAACTAGTTCCCACCGGAACCCAACAGCCTTCTGCTCTACGAAACTCTTTTCGTGGGAGGGAGAGAGAAGCCAGATCATTGCATGGCACTTGAATGTGAGAAGGGATGAAGGATTGAGCAGCCCCCCTCTCCTCCTTATATAGGAAAACCAAGAGGGTAGGATGGGCATTCAAGAAATACCAAAATACCCATGAAGGAAACTCTTTCCAAGGCATAATAGAGAAACCAAAGGACATGTGGAGCTCCAAGGAGGAGCTCCACATGTGGCCGGCCACCCCCTAGGGGTCCCCCCCAAGGGGGCTCTCATCCATCCACAACACCATCTAGAAGCCTTTAGCAAAAAGCCCTAAAAGGTGGCTTTCCAAAAATTCCAAAAGAGCCTTTCACTATTCCACGACGACATTTTCAGCGTCCGTTCGAACTGAAAATATTATGTGGGCTTAGAACATTTCCAGTACCCACTAAAATAATTTTCAACGTGTTTTTGGAACAATTCCAGTTTAGTGATTTCATCTGCGAAAAGCATCTGAGCGGTTCCGGCAGCCCCGGAACATTTCCGGTTTTTTCTTCTAGAAAATTCCCAGAAGTTTCCAGAATGATTCTGGCATCCTCCAAGAATATCAGGCATGTGCCGAAACCATTTTGACTTAATGGTATCCCTGAACAACTTTTCAGTTTCACCGGAACTCATCCGGTGACCTCTCTCTGCGGAACTTTTCGCTGTCCGAAACTTTTCGGTGTCCGAAACTTTTTCGGTGATTTTCTCTCAGACTCCCTGTCTAGTATTCAGCAGATAGATGACCCTTAAGCGTGTGACCCTATAGGTTCGGTGAGTATAGACATGACCTGGAACCCCTTCCGATCAATGATCAACATCGGAGCCATGGACACCCATATTGACCCCTATACCCACACGAATGAATATTCGAGTTGAACCTCCAGTTGCCGTGTGCTATTCCTATTGGCTTCGTGATATGTTACAAATACCCGAGGTGAGACATGTTGGCATTCCCTGGATCAACAACTTGTCCACTATCGAGTTACCCTCGTACCGGTATTGTTCTCTTTTCTCGTTACTGTGTCCGGCATCCTGTGATCAAATCACCCTGTGTCTGGCCAGACGATGATGGATACCATAACAACGAGAGGCCCAGAATATCTCCCATCGTCGAAGGAGCAAATCCCAATCTTGAGCTATCAAGTTACTTAACATACTTTCCCATGAACCCGTAAGCCCGCCGTAATAGCCATCCAGTTACGGATGACGTTTAACAAACCCCAAAGTTCTGAATCAAGCATAAGAAACTCGATACTCTCATGGTCTGAGGAATTATGCAACGTTAACCATCTCTGTGTTATTAACCATTAACTTGTGAACGAAAGAATCTCATGCATAACATCAATTTGGGTCGATTCAACACAAATGTTCTGCTAACATTGTGCCCCCTCAAATTGCCGGCATAGTCATGCCCATGATCAGGAAAACAGGATCATCATGCAATACTTGAGCCAGTCATAGAGGCTTATAGGAATCATTTTACCGTTTATTATCCCACACGTGCACATGAGTTTCCCTCCAAGCCTCGTTTTATTCTAGACTCGAGAATCATTGCAGTTATAGCATGGAACATAAACCTAATTATGAACAGGAGATAATCAATAACATTTATATTGCCTCTAGGGCATATCTCCTACAGCACTCCCACTTGCACTAGAGTCAATAATCTAGTTAATGCTAATGCACTTTACACACTGTGGCACACCTGTGAAAATATGCTCGCATGTGGTATAGCCTGATGTCCACGGATCTGACGACTTCAGCTCCGTGTGTCTCTTTTGCATACCTTCGCATTTTCATGCTTTCACAAAAATTCATATTTTGTGTGGACTTGACTTTGTATGTATGTTGAATCACAGGTCGAACCTGGATTCCTCAGACTGAGGTATGGAGCAACTACCTGCAGTATTGTCCCATTGACAAAAGTCATCTTGGAACCATACTAAGTTCATGAATGAACTATATGATTCAACATCTTCTTTGTCGCTTAAAAAGCGGCAACATACTTCGCCTCTGTTATAGAATTTGCCACAGTATCTTGTTTGGAACAATTTCCAACTACCGTGCCACCATATTATGTATTACACAAAACCCTTTATTAAATCGAAAATCGCTTGGAGCAATGATGAAGACTGTATCGATGTACATTCTACAACGAACTCTTCATGATCTCCACTTGCGAGAAAACATGTCATCAGTGCTACTCTAGCATTCAGTGACACTTTTCACTGTGTCCTATGATCAGTCTTTACTTTTATCACTTTGGTATCTATACTCGCAACACTTGGGAGTAGCGGACAAACTGGTTGTTTTACATACCATGGAATACATGATTAATCCAACACGAAGGGTGTAGGAACTCCATCATGTATTTTGCCTCATCAGTGTTTTTGGGACACCGAGTCTTGCAAAACTCTTTCCATGTGACTTCGGCAAGAATCACTCCTTGGTGTTTTAAATGCTAAAAGTTTTAGCATCTTGTCAATATGTATTTATTGCTTAGCCCCATTAGGTAAATCTATCTCCATAGATCATTATGCCTAATATTGAGGCTATTTATCCAAGCACTTCATCGAAAACTATTTTCAAATGAAGTCCTAATTCGTGTCAAGAATTTTATTTCCAATTAAACAATGTGTCAAGCACACAAGGTTTTTGAGAAATATTATTAGGCTCCCACTTACTTTCTTGAATTACAAGCATCTTCGTACCCATTGATGAACAAACTCCTTTGACCATTTCATCAAAACACGAAGATTCCGACTCCATTTGCCCTTTCTGTCCATCGCTGGAACTCTGAATTTTGTACCCTTACTGCATCCTCTGGACTCACAAATACCTTGGACTGTAAACACATGCAAGTCCTTGGTTTCATTTCCATCAGATGGAAATCCTTTTGTCATCCTTGTTTCATATCTCATGATATGAAATTTGTATTAATTGCTAGTTCAACACGAACTGACTTTAAGCATCGCTACGATAACACAACCCCATCGTAGTCAACTCTCTGAACTTGTTATTTCAAACAAGTCGAGCTTTATGGATAAAACATTTTCCATATCAGTTTAATAGTTCCATAAAAGTCGTTAGACTCTAAGTTTCTGAAGGGTCATCAAGATATGATCTGAATCATTTATATGGAAACTATCTCGGATTATATTGGCATTTAGCCAATCCCGGTCAGGGCCCATCAAACGCTTCTTTGTATCGTAGGTAATACTGTTGTCTAAATACAATATCTCGTCTACCACCTGAGAGGTTTGCACGAGCCTTGCCTACGGGTTCATTGCAAGTACGACCGAAGTCCATACATTTTTTGTAGAGACTTCCGTATCAGTCGCAATAGGAAACTCGGAATCACTTCCAAGGTTCCTTTCCTTTGACCTGATGACGAAGATACTGGTTATCTCGTCGAGTTGCACTGTCCCCCACTCACCTTTTGCAAGAACATTCTCTTTAAAAGCATACCATTTTGTGGCAAAAACTTCTGCCTCGGTATAGTGGGGGGGGAATACCCAATGACTTGGGATAACCTACAAGTAGCACTTGTCTGATTTGGAATAGGTTTGTAACCCTTTTACACAAGCCCCATATCCAATGTTAAGAAAAGATATAACATGGTTGTGGGCGTACCATACCATGGTGTCATTTCAACAGACCCGATGGAGCTCTTTTTTCAGTGTAAAAGCGCAGTCTCTAAAGCATCACTCTTTAAAGGGATAATGACAAATTATTTATGCCTCTTTGATCTTACCAGGTCATAAATGGTTCGTTACATCTTCACGGAGTTCCACTTGCAGTGGTGTTCCGGGAGGTGCAAGTTATGAAACCCCTTTCACAACTATCAGACATTCGCTAAACTTGTAAACTCAAATATTCTTTTCTGCAATCGAATTGTAGAACATATCTTCTTGTTTACAATAACGTTCTACTTCATATTTGAAACCTTTTGAATGAATTCAAAAAATTCAGACTACGTCTCATCAGTAAATATCCATATACTACTTGAGTCATTTCTGAAGATAGATAAATCCACTACTTGCAAAAACATTTATCGGACTACATACATCAAAATATATGAATCACATAAATTCTTTGCTCGTTCCTTATGGCCTATGAACGGTATTTCGTCACTTCACTTTTCGAAGGAAGTTGCAAGTGTCAGATGTTCAAAAATCAACGACTTCAAAATCCATCATAATGGAATCTTTCATGCGGGTTTCTCCAATGTGACCAAATGCAGTGCCACACTTGTGTGGTATTCTTTTAGTCTTGCGACTTTAGCGTCAGTGTTATGGATGTATCATTTTACCATCAATATTCATACATACATCACACTGATGGATAAGTATGGCCCTTCATGTATTCATAATATACCTGAACAACTTGTTCTTTTGATATGAACAACTCTTTTGCAACAAACATTGTGCAATGGGCGAGAGTGTGTAAAAAACTCCTAAATTGAATCTATGAAAGTAAATCCCAGAGGTAATATATTATATCATTATTACATAACCAGTGCATCTCATTCTCAATGAACGTATGGCCCTTCATGTTATTCAATAACACGAACATAAAAGTTCTCTTATCGAACAACCTTCCTTGCAAGTATTTAGGCAAAGGCTAGAGTTTGTAAAAACCTAAATGAATTATGAAATAGAATTGGACAGACGGTAATACCCGATGGAAGGTAAGTAAACATTACCAGTTCCCTGTGTATACCTAAACCTCATTCCTTTGCTAGTCTTTCAGGCCATAGTAGTTCTCTTACATCGAGTTGCAACAGAATGCATCGAGCGGGTATCTATATGATTAACTCACAATACCAAGAATCAGTGATTACGCAAATTACTCATAATTCCCAAGAATATATCTGTTTGACTAGCCTTCTATACATCAAACTTGTATAATTCATACATGAGCTGGATTCCAGTCTTCTTTCTTTCTGCCATTATACTTCTAACAGTTTTAACCTTTAGTATTTTCTCCGCTCTCAAGAAGAAGAGCACACCAACTTAAGAGTGGCGTTAGCCCCCGGACTTCCTAGCGTGAAAGTTTCACTAAAACCCCCCAACCCCCCCTGTCGGTACACTTCCTTTCTCTTTAAGTTGTTGTTTATTCACATTTATCATTATGAAGCAGTCTTTCTCTGGATCCCTCTCTTATCAGGTCTAATGCATATTAAACTCTTTCTAATAGTTTGCAACAAACATGCTTTGGAATGCTCAATCTTTTAGCCTTTGTCTGTCTCTAAAATGATTTTTAGATTCCATGAATATCACAATACTATCCAAACTTTCGAAGTTACGGGTCTCATGGAAGCAAACATATTGCACTTGACTGAAACGGAATTCTAGGTTTTTTGGATTCGAAGGACGAAGTCCACATGATCCATTGAGACTGTCTCAAGGAATGCAGAAGTGCACCAGCAATATAGGAATAAAGAAGGGACCGCACGGTGTCCCTCGCACACTGTAAAAGGACATGGACTAAGAGCTACGAAGGACACAGCTCTAGACTCCAGAGAATCACAACACTCGTAGAGAAAGAGCACCACCGCCTCCCACTCATCGGTAATAGTAGCAGTGCGATCTCCACTTGTAATAAAGTCTTATACCGAATGCATTGTATCATCAAGTGCTGAAGGTAGGAAGAACGTAGTCTTCTTATTTCCTGTGTAATCTCTTTGGGGTCTCCCAAAAGGGAAAACGATATGTAAATTATGTTCTGAAATGAAGTAGTTTTGTGTTTCACTTGGTTTTTGTATTACAAATTTATGAGATGAGTTCTTACGCTAGGGATCCTATAGGAGAAATCTCTACCGGTGTCACAGCCCTAGTTCAGCCCCAGTTGCCTTTGCTTGATCATCATGTCATCATGTTTAAAATTCAAATGAATTTGAATTGGGGATGTTCAAACCCTAGCACCAAATGAATTCAAATAGGTTCAAATAAAATCATTTTCAATGAACCCAAAATGCCCTTTGAAAATGTTCATGATTTCTGATAAAGGTGAAAACCTCTGCCAAAATGATGAACATATTTCTAGGTCATTCCTGGATTTTTGAATTAAATCATAATGTATTTGAATTGGGGCATTTGAATACTATAAATATTTTAAATGCTCCAGTACTTATGAAATTTGTTGTGGGGCTTTGGAATAATTCCACTAGTCCAAAAAATAATTTTTAGAAGCAGTAAAAATGATTTAGTATTTTTTTACTAAATCAAAAAAGAGGAATCAAAATAGAAAACAGAAAGAATTAGGAGAGAGAGAGAGAGAGGAAACCTTACCTGGCAACCCAGCTGGCCCAGCATTGTAGCTGAGGCCCAGCCCACCAGGGCGAAGCGGTCGTCCTCAACCTCTGCCAGAAGGCAGAGGCGTGTCGACGCGCCCGTGATCGCCGTGGCCACCTCCCTGCCTGCTTCCTCCTTCCCCCGACCCTTCTCGAGACGCCCAGGAGACGCCGCAGCCTCCTCTGTCTCTCCCCTCGCTCTCTGGCCCCTCTCCCCCTCTCTAGCTCCTCCCCGAGCTCTGCCCGAGTGCCACCGCCGCCACCGACACCGTCCGCAGCAGCCACTGCCACTGCCCCGCCTCACCACTATGTTCCCTAGCTCCGCCTCGTCTCCGCATGTCTTCCAGCGAGCGCGCGCGACCTCGAGAGACCTGCATCACCGGCATCATCCTCGTCTTCACTGTCGGTGCCCGGAGATCGCCTTCGTCAATTCGGCCACTCCGGCGCGTCCCCGAGCCCGTTTCGACGCTCTGCCGAACCGTAGTGAGCTTCTCTCCATCCCCCCCCCCTTTCCCCCTTGACGAATCCGTGCCCAAGCAACATC
This sequence comes from Thinopyrum elongatum, assembly GCA_011799875.1. Taxonomy (NCBI): domain Eukaryota; kingdom Viridiplantae; phylum Streptophyta; class Magnoliopsida; order Poales; family Poaceae; genus Thinopyrum; species Thinopyrum elongatum. Next base: position 609,697,666 of record CM022301.1, on the reverse strand, counting down.
ACCGAGAGCTCCGAGCTCCGGCCGCCGCCATGGCCGGTGAGCTCCGTGCTCCTAAGCTCCTACCCTTGCGTTCGTTGCATAGGTGTGCTCCTTGTGACCCCAGGAACCCGTAGAGCCCATCATCCGCGCTCGCCGTGCCCTGTAACGCCTAAACCGTGGATGCCCAAACTCCGGCGGCCGCCTTGCTCGTCGCTGCCGCTGTTACACATCGGCCCAGTGCACCACGCAGCCACCACCGCCTGCGCCACACCACCAGCTCGCCGTAGCCGCAAACCACGCACGAAATGGTGCTCTGTAGCGCCGTCCTGAGCAATGCCGGCGAGCCACCGCCGTGGGATTTGGTCGTCGACGGCTAACCGCCGTTCTGAATGACATGGCACCATCATTAGGCGCTAACCCCGCTGTTTAACCTCCCCCCACAGCCACTGATAGCGGGCCCTACCCTTGGTCAAACCACAGTCAGTGCTGGATTTGATCGGGATTAGTCCCTGTGTCACTGACGTGTGGAACCCACACGTCAGGTTTGACCTGGGTCAACCAAGTTGACCTGCTGACGTCACAGTGACGTAGTGCTGACGCTGGTACTATTTTCTGGAATTAGAATAAATCAGAAAAGGATTTATGAATTTAAGAAAATACTTCACACTTCTAAAAATCATAGAGAATCAACCGTAACTCCAAACGAAATAATTTATATATGAAAAATTATCAGAAAAATCCAATCTATCTGTTTATGCCATTGTCATGCATGTTTGACCAACCTAAAGTTGTTGTATATGACAATTTGGTTAAATGGCATTTGAAATGCCTTCCATGGAGTTTGAATTTGAACCTTGGGTTCAAACCAGCTTCATTTAAATTGTTGCTCGTTACATTAGCTCAAATCACAACATATTGCCATGTCATGATCATGCATCATATTGTTACATTGCATTGATTGTGTTTCTTCTTGTTTGTCGGTGCTTGACCCCTCTCAGTAGACGTGGTTCCGACGATGAGATCGATGACACCGATGAAGAGCTTTACTATCTTCAGAAGTGCCAGGCAAGTAACCCCCCTTGATCACTTCGATACAATCCCACTCTCTCGCTCCTGCTCTCTTTTACTGCATTAGGATAACAACGATTCACCTGTTACAGGTTGCGGTAGTTGAACCCCTTTCCTCTGCATGACCTGTCTTTGCCACAGTAAATAGTTGAAACCCACTAGCATGAGTTGTTGAGTTGTTATGTTGTGATGCCATGTTGTATCTACACATACCTGCATGTTATGCGTACGTGTAACGTGTATTGCTATGTGTGGGACCCGACACCTAGTTGTTTATTCTTGGTAGCCTTCCTTATGGGGAAATGTCTCCTGGTGCTTCCACTAAGCCATGGTAGTTCGCTACTGCTCCGGAACACTTAGGTTGGTCGGCATGTGTCCTTCTTTGCTCCCATGTCTGTCACTTCGGGGAAATGTCATGCGGTGTTTACCGGAGTCCTGTTAGCTTGCTACAGCCCGGATTCACTCGCTGCTGACCAACACGTGCATTGCGGGGTCATGTATGCCTGTCCCTGTAAGTTAGTGCCACCTTGGGTTTACGACTAGTCATGTCGGCCTGGGTTCTCTGTCATATGGATGCTAGCAACACTATCATATACGTGAGCCAAAAGGCGCAAACGGTCCTGGGCCAGGTAAGGTGGCACCCGTGGGGATACCGTGCGTGAGGCCGTAAAGTGATATGATGTGTTACATGCTAGATCGGTGTGACTTAGGATCGGGGTCCCGACAGCTTTGGTATCAGAGCCTAAGTGCCTCCAGGATTACCAAGCCAAACTGGTCAAAGTCGAGTCTAGAAATTCTTTAGTTATATAAGGGTTGATTGTGGAAGGGAATGTAAGGCTCTTTTTACTCCTATACCTTATGTTCTTCTGATCCGAGTCAACCTCTTCTCTTCTACGGGGATTAAGAACTAGGCTTCTCATCTTTCTATCAGGATTATGTGTTACTAATCTGTAGACTTATAGGATTGATGGTTTCAAGCCCCAGTTCAATCCCTACTACTTCCGTGTGTTCATAGTTGATCCCGAAACCTTGCTATTGCGATGTTGAGTGGTCATGCCACCATTTTGTAGGATGTCTCAAATATTTTTGAGCATTTACAACCGTTATGCTGTCCGAGTCATCCCAGGTTTCTAAATAATCTGATGCATTTGCAAAACAATTCTTCCTGTCCCGATGTTCCTTTGGGCCAGATTAACCACACTAATCAGTGTGTTGAGGTACTTCATTGCCTCGACATATACGTTGAAGCTATTATTATGACACTAGGGTATCTTAGAGAACCACCTAGTAATCTAGCCATGTTTTGTGTTCCCAGTGTGATGATTCTGGCCGTCATTCTCGAAAGCATCTCGTGATGTTATTAGTTAGTAGGTATTCCTTTTCTGGGTTTTTGAACCCAAGATTCGCTCTACTTACTTCCTGTTGATAGTGTTGCTCGTTCCTTTAGGATAATAGTAGCCTTTGCGATAGTCCTCGAGGTCCGTGGTATATCCTTCTCCAAATACCATGAACTGCCTATGGCAGAAGTTCTTCTTTAAACCAAAAGATCACAACCAGAGTGTTCTTGATGAATTCTCCGTCCTATAGTTGTGACTCTGCCAATCCTACCTTTCTGCATGGGTTATCCGAAAGAAATGTTGAGCTTTGTTTGACATGCTAATCTATGCATCCACAACTCAGAAAATCTTATGCTCCTTGAGTTGTCCCTCTTTAGTTGTTTTCTGACCTTCGTCCGTCAATTGATAGTCAAGAGCATGTGTGCATTCATGTTCATCGATGCCTATTACTCTTGTTGTCCGTCAAGCCATTCTATTCTGGAATGACTAGGAGAAGCAAACTCCGGTACTTCATCCATATCTAGGATTGCGTTAAAGCAATTGTACTCCACAGATCAAAATGCCAATCCAGCTTTTGTTCTGTTCTACCTTGGAGTATTACCCCCTTTATGTCAGGATTGTCATGAGAATTGCACCATCTCTTATGAATTCTTGATGCAGTGATACTTCTCGCCATCGTTGTTCATTCCTCGGTCCCCGTGTTGTTGCAACCGGAATTTCGACAAGTGAACCGTGATGTGTGAAGTCAATACTCCTAGCAACCGTGTTGCTTGGTAGTTAATGGACAATAATCTCATTCTTAGCGTGATGATTATTAAATCATCACCCTAAGGTTGATCATGCCGCCTAGTCCATTTTCCCTGGTGCACTCCTCGATCAATGATTTAGGACTATGTCAATCCCTTGCTTATTTGATCATATCATCTTGCCTTGAAATGCAAGATCGTTCCCGAGCTTAATAACATATTGGTGGTTTGTGATTTTCCGAATATCTTCTCGGAAGTATTACCAGGTTGTCCCCTGATCATTATGTTGGGCTCATGATTAAGTTGGTTTATTTCTATAAACCACCCCTTCTCCAAGAGTTTGTGTTGGATACTCTTGAGCTAGTTGGTTAGGCAAAACAACAACTTGGAGAGTTGGAAGATAAAAGCTTTATCTGACTTAGCTCATCCCAAAGGGATATCTTGTGTGTGTGTGTTGAAGAGAGATGATATCTTCGTCAATTGATCTTCGTGATCAATTGTTGGATCTATTATCTCATCCAATCTTTGATTTGAGTGTGGGCTATCGTCAAATCAAATCAGAACCAACGATGTTCGTAATGTTGTCTTACTCGTGGTTGTTCCTCGAGCATGCACCATTATATCTTTTGGTCTGACAAATGCTATCACTATGTTCACTTAATTATGGAATTCCATCTCATGGAATTTTGATGAATTGTTGTCGAGCCCATCGGCAACTTCCTTATCTCCTCCATGATTTGTGTTGAACATTGAACTAGTGTTGGAAACTTGTGTAAGCATTTTCTTCGTGTCCCATTCATGAAGCATATATTTGGATGAAAGAAGTGACTTCCTCTAATTCACGTGCATTTGATGTAAGTTGCCGCCGTGAATTTGAGAAAGGTTTGTTTTGTTTCCTCTGGAATCATCCCAAGTCAGTTATGCATGTGCGAATGTATTCTATGGTTTGGTAGATTAATTACCTCCATTCCATATGTATTCCCTAGCACACTAAGCCATTGATTGACTTGTTCGAGGAAAAGGAGTTGTTGTGCTAATCCTAGGTCATGCACAAGACTTCGTTATCCGCAATGATTGTGACGCCCCCGGCTCGATCGTGCACTAATCATACACGCAAATGCACATGATCAAGCCTATGGACTCACTTGAAGATATCACAACACAACTCTAGACACAAATTAAAATAATACAAGCTTTATATTACAAGCCAGGGGCCTCGAGGGCTCGAATACATAAGCTCGCTTACAAGCATCAGCGGAAGCATCAGATATCTGAGTACAGATATAAAATAAAAACAGATAGGCCTTTAAAAGGCGGGGCAAAAGAAAACACTACAATCGAAAAGGCGCAGGCCTCCTGCCTGGGACCCTCCTAACCTACTCCTGGTCGTCGGACGGCTCCTCATAGTAGTACTCGCCAGGAGGGTAGTAGTAGTAGCCGTTGGCGGGGGCAGCTGGCTCCGGGGCTTCGTCGTCTGGATGCATCATTCGGGTGTGGGGAAAAAGAGGAATCAAAGCAACCATGAGTACTCATCCGATGTATTCAGCAAGCAAGGATCTACACTACATATGCAACATTATCAAAGAAAGGTTATATATGTGGACTGGGCTACAGAAATGCCAGAATAGAGACAAGGCCTAGTCCTATTGAAGACTAGCATCTTTGGCATCTTCAAGCATCTTGCAGAATTTAGAAGAGTATAGAATAGCATAATGTAAAGTAGTAGTAGTGTTATCAACCTCACCCAGAGATCCTTCCTCGACTCCCTGCGAGAAAGCAATCCCAGAGCCCTAATATCCAAGTATCAACCTCGGCCAGAGATCCTTTCTCGACTCCCTGCGAGAAAACAATCCCAGAGCCCTACTATCCATATCTCATCTCAAGTATCCAGTTCTAGTTGTATCGATCGGGATACAACTCCGAGCGTCCGTTACAGAGGATCCGGCTATGCATAGATTAGTTCTTCCCTGCAGGGGTGCATCAACTTACCCACCACGCTCGCTTAACTCCGGCCGGACACACTTGTTTGGGTCATGCCCGGCCTCGGCCAAATGACACACCGCAACCCTACCTAGAGCTCAGCAGAGAGGTCCCCGTCGGTCTACATCCTAAGCGCTCAGGGGTCTTGGGCCATCGCCCTGTGAACTCCGGGTCGTTGCGCACATGGTGAAGCCAGGCACCACCTCTGTCCTGGACGGCACCGGTCCGTCCGTGCCGCTATGCTAAACTGGATGTCTGACAAAGCTTTCGGCTGATGCATACGACACAGAGTACCCATATTTATACCCGCGTGATGGTTAGTGCTATCGGGCCAAAGGCCCACTCAGATCAAATATCCAAATCGTTGGTGTATTGGTAGCGTGCGGTAACGAGCAGAGAGTCACGATCGATGTGACCCCATCGCCCCGTCTCGAGGACTTGCGGCAAGGGCTAAGAATGCCCGGCCACGCCTCGTATACATCTCTCGGGTACCCTCCAGGTCAACTCGACTTCCCATCACTCGCGGGTACCCCTCAGGGTCGACCCGCCTTTCCAAGTAACAGGTGTAAAGTCCAAGTATCCGTGTGTCCATAACATCAGGGGAATCCGAGGTATCACCCTCGTTGGATTCCTACTCGATGTATCCGTCAAGGTGAACTCGGAGGAATCACCCTCGATGGATTCACACTTGAGGTGTTGCACGACAACGTCGTTATCGGGAGTGGAGAAGGAGGAATCACCCTCGATGACCATGACCGAATAGCTACTCTACAGAGTTAACATCAGAAGTGCTAAACGAGGTATCACCCTCAGCACTCGATAGTAACACTGCAGTGTCGTACAACTAGGGGGGTGATGTGCGGTGCCGGGGCCTGGTTGTCGATCACATTGATCGAGGCATCAGATAATCTAGCGGGGGCAACTAGGTCGAAGTGGGGTCTCTGGTGGGTCTCTAACTAGCCTATACTAAGCAGTTTAGGATAAGTAGGTAGGTAACAATAGCAGGTTACAAAATCAGGCTATGCATCAGAAATAGGATAAACAGTAGCAGCAGCAATTTCTAATGCAAGCATAAGAGAGAAAGAATAGGCGATATTGGCATGTTCAAAGGGGGGGTGCTTGCCTGGTTGCTCGGCAGCAAAGGCAGGGTCGTCAGTGGAGTCGTCGATCTCCGGAGCTGCGTCGGTCTCGGGGACTACGTCGGTACCGGGATCTACCGAGAGAGAAGAGGGGGAAGAAACAGATAAATACACATCAAACATATGCAACACAGAGCATGCTATGCTAACGTGTAGTGCAGGATTGCCTAAACGCATGTCTAAGTCATATTAGTTCTTTTAGGATTTAAGTTGGAATTATAAACCGGTGTGTATGCACTATTCATCTACCGAAAACAGGCTAAAAGTTGCGGGTTCACCTTCGTAGAGGGTCCCGGCACGGGAACAAATGTCACGATCGGGTTTGTCTCGTCGTTCTGATCAACTTTCATGTAGAAAGTTTTTTGATCTGAGCTACGGTTTAATTTCAACGAATTTCCGGAGTTTTAAGCAATTTCTGAAAATCATTGGATTTGTTTTATTTCGAAAACAGTAACAGTAAACGCTAAATGCACCCGGTGTAGTGCACTCTGTGGGCACAATAGTGGCTGACCAGTGGGGCCAGTCAACTGCCCTGTCAGCAGTTGGCTGGTCCATGGTTGACTGGTCAAAGGGGCTGTGGGACCCGCGTGTCATAGAGACATTCCAGTAAACTGTTTTATTAACTTAACTAATTGCTACAGTGTAATGGGACCCACATGTCAGTGTTTTATTAAGTTAATTAAATTAGTTTAATTAGTTAGGTTGATTAAGTGGATGTGGGGTCCACATGTCAGCTGCTGGGCCGGTCCAGTGAGTAGGGCTGACCGGGTCAATTGGCCAGCAGGGCCCCTGGGGGCCCACCAGGCAGTGACCCTGGGGGGTGGCCCCGGCCGGCCACCTCAGCGCGGGTGCCTGCATTTAGCCGCCGGTGGCTAAAACCACGGCGGAGGCACGGGCCAGCGGCGGGATTTGGCTACGGTGGTCCGTTCGTCGCGTGGTTTGCGGCGTTCGAACGAGGGATGCCCGCCGCGTCGTTTGGGTGTGCTGGGCGGAGCTGGGGCTGTCGGAGTCGATGGCGGCGAGCGCCGTGGCGGACGCCGACATTCGGGCCTCGACGGGGTTGGTGCTAGGGGGCACGGAAGGACGCGGGGGTGAGCTTGCCGGGCTCCTGGGAGCACCAGGAGCTCGATGCGCTGCCCAGGGATGAGCGCGGTGGCCTGAGCGCGCCTCTGCGATGAGCTCGACGGTGGCGAGCTCGGCTATGGCGGGGGTCCAGCTAGCGGGCGTATGCGGGGCAGAGAGAGTGGGGAATAGGAGGTGAGCTCACGGGCGTTGCAGAGAAGGCCCGGGGATGGCTTGAGGTGCTCGGGGCGGTGTGAATTCCGGCGATGGCAACGGCGGAGTAGAGGGAGAAGACGAGCTCAATGCCGTCGACCTGGAGCCTCCCCTTCTCTGGATGGTGGTCGATGAAGGCGTACAGGCGGCTAGCGCGTCTTCTAGACAGCGTCTCCGGGCGCGGGGTGCCGGTGAAGCAGCGACGGTAGCGGATCGAGGCAGCGATGGACGGCGGCAGGAGGTTAAAGAAGGGGTCGGATCCGGCGCGGTGGGGCTCTCCAGCTCGACCTGAAGCACGCGGTCGACGTAGACGAAGTAGGGGATGCTCGGGGACACTGCGGCTCGATGAATAGTGGTCGAAGGCCACGCCTACGGTGAGGCATCGACGGTGATCCCGCTCGAGCAAGGTGGAGATGGAGGGGACGAGCGAGGGAGAGAGAGCGACGGGGAGGGAGAGAGTTAGCCAGGGGGAGTGGGTCGAGGCAACCAGGGGGGAGACCTCGGGGCGAGTCCTTATCCCCTCGCCCACCTGCCCCGTCGCCGTGTCGTCAGCGGGCTGGTGCGTGCACGCCCAGCCATGGCACGGCCGACACGGGGAGGAGTGAGACGATGACAGCGCTGTTGGGCTGGGCCTGCACACTGTGCACTGAGGCCCAGCCAACAGTGGCCCTTTACTTTTTATTTGTTTCTTTCTTTTCTATTTTCTTTTTCAGTTTCTGTTTTCCATTTCTTTTGGGCATTAACTCTCTCTTGTAAAATGTGACACTTGTCTCAATAATTGATATGCAACAATCCTCACTGTCACAAAAAGTTTGGGGCTTATATGATTTCATTTGAATTTTGCATAAATGGAAATGAGTTAAATATTGCTGTTTTGGGTACTGTTTAAGATGTTAGGTTCATTTAACTAATTCAATTAATGTAGCAATTATTTTTATGATTGCTTTGGGAATATTTGCAACAGCAGGAACATTTTAGTTCCTGGATTTGAACAACTTTTATTTATCACTTAAAGTTTGAAAAATTCATTTGAATTGGAGTTTGAAATGGGATATGACAATAATGATGATCAAGCATTGTTGAACAGGATGACTTGGCATTAACAGAGGGTGATCACTGTGGTGTGATGCTGGGGATGTTACAATGATGGTTCCCAACAAGAACTCACAAGGGTTTGTTGTAAGACTTCTATGTGGTCATGCTTGTCTTGGACGGTGTGTCACACGTATGTTGCAATCCAGCTCATGTTTTGGAGCTTGCTTCCGTAGTTCAATTCCCGAGAATCTCGCAACGCCATCTCGTCGACTTGTGTTGCAACCTTTCTCTTCAGACATGCTGAGTCTGGAATATCATGACACCAACCAGATCTGAATCTCAGGCAGATATGATGGTTGGAACATTCCCAACATTTGTGTTTTGTTCCCAGTTTGCACCCGTAATTGTACCATCATACCATGGCTGACCTTCTCGGCAATTGCTATCCGAGGCCATCTTCAAAAGTGGGCTTACCCTTGGCCCTATCCTTTCTCGATGACAAGCAGAAATCATCCATCGCGTTGTCTTCAACAAGGTAGTCCACATCATTCATTCTAGCCCGAGTGTGCCGTTCTCTCGAACTCCGTCAAACGATCATTTGTGAATTGCCTTAGCCTGGTATGAAGAGTTTCAATGATCTATGTATCAAAAGTAATTCTTTTGGCCACCTAAGGGAATATTCTACGAGTCACCTTCCCTAAGGTGCCCCGTTATAGAATCATGGCAATTATTCCCTGATACCTTGAAACCTATGCACCCTTCTACTTAAGCGTGGGAGTGTTGCCTACCAAATTGAACTTTCATCATATGTTTCTCTCCATCCCTCTTGATGTGTGTTGTGCCTCAGCTCAAGAGTTGTTTCAATGTCTCATTCCGTGAGTTGATCGTTAGTTGCTCGATCCACGAGAAGATCGATTCTTCTAGGGTTACCCTTTCTTCTCGTTGTCATGTTGGAATGAATTCTGAGAGCAAGACGTCGAGACCAAGATGATGAACGAATCAACGTTCTTATGAGGTGCAATCTGGATCATGAATATTGTGTTAGCCTCGTGTCCCCTCTGTCTTCTTGCCTCACGTCTTGAATCTCGGGACGAGATTCTTGTTTAGTGGGGGTGAGTTGTCACAGCCCTAGTTCAGCCCCTGTTGTTTTTGCTTGATCATCATGTCATCATGTTCAAAATTCAAATGAATTTGAATTGGGGATGTTCAAACCCTAGCACCAAATGAATTCAAATAGGTTCAAATAAAATCATTTTCAATGAACCCAAAATGCCCTTAGAAAATGTTCATGATTTCTGATAAAGGTGAAAACCTCTGCCAAAAATGATGAACATATTTCTAGGTCATTCCTGGATTTTTGAATTAAATCATAATGTATTTGAATTGGGGCATTTGAATACTATAAATACTTTAAATGCTCCAGTACTTATGAAATTTGTTGTGGGTCTTTGGGATAATTCCACTAGTCCACAAAATAATTTTTAGAAGCAGTAAAAATGATTTAGTATTTTTTTACTAAATCAAAACAGAGGAATAAAAATAGAAAACAGAAAGAATGAGAAGAGAGAGAGAGAGAGGAAACCTTACCTGGCATCCCAGCTGGCCCAGCATTGTAGCTGAGGCCTAGCCCACCAGGGCGAAGTGGTCGTCCTCAACCTCTACCAGAAGGCAGAGGCGTGTCGACGCGCGCGCGATCGCAGTGGCCACCTCCCTGCCTGCTTCCTCCTTCCCCCGACCCTTCTCGACACGCCCAGGAGACGCCGCAGCCTCCTCTGTCTCTCCCCTCGCTCTCTGGCCCCTCTCCCCCTCACTAGCTCCTCCCCGAGCTCTGCCTGAGCGCCACCACCGCCACCGACGCCATCCGCCGTAGCCACTGCCACTGCCCTGCCTCACCAATATGTTCCCTAGCTCCGCCTCGTCTCCACACGTCTTCCAGCTAGCGCGCGCGACCTCGGGAGCCCTGCATTGCCGGCATCATCATCGTCTTCATTGTCGATGCCCGGAGATCGTCTCCATCAATTCGGCCACTCCGGCGCATCCCCGAGCCCGTTTCGAAGCTCTGCCGAACCGCAGTGAGCTTCTCTCCATCCCCCTCCCTTCCCCCTTGACGAATCCGTGCCCAAGCAGCATCACCGAGAGCTCCGAGCTCTGGCAGCCGCCATGGCCGGTGAGCTCCGCGCTCCTGAGCTCCTACCCTTGCGTTCGTTGCATAGGTGTGCTCCCTGTCACCCCAGGAACCCGTAGAGCCCATCATCCGCGCTCGCCGTGCCCCATAACGCCTAAACCGTGGACGCCCAAACTCCGGCGGCCGCCCTGCTCGTCGCTGCCGCTGTTACACACCGGCCCAGCGCACCACGCGGCCACCACCGCATGCGCCACACCGCCAGCTCACCGTAGCCGCAAACCGCGCATGAAATGGTGCTCTGTAGCGCCGTCCCGAGCAATGCCGGCGAGCCACCGCCATGGGATTTGGTCGTCGACGGCTAACCGCCGTTCTGAATGACGTGGCACCATCATTAGGCACTAACCCCACTGTTTAACCTCCCCCCACAGCCACTGTTAGCTGGCCCTACCCTTGGTCAAACCACAGTCAGCGCTGGTTTTGACCGGGATTAGTCCCTGTGTCACTGACGTGTGGAACCCACACGTCAGGTTTGACCTGGGTCAACCCAGTTGACCTGCTGATGTCACAATGACATAGTGCTGACGCTGTTACTATTTTCTGGAATTAGAATAAATCAGAAAAGGATTTATGAATTTCAGAAAATACTTCAAACTTCTAAACATCATAGAAAATCAACCGTAACTCCAAATGAAATAATTTATATATGAAAAATTATCAGAAAAATCCATCTATCTGTTTATGCCATTGTCATGCATGTTTGACCAACCTAAAATTGCTGTATATGACAATTTGGTTAAATGGCATTTGAAATGCCTTACATGGAGTTTGAATTTGAACATTGGGTTCAAACCAACTTCATTTAAATTGTTGCTAGCTACATTAGCTCAAATCACAACATATTGCCATGTCATGATCATGCATCATATTGTTGCATTGCATTGATTGTGTTTCTTCTTGTTTGTCGGTGCTTGTCCCCACTCAGTAGATGTGGTTCCGACGATGAGATCGATGACATCGACGAAGAGCTTTACTATCTTCATAAGTGCCAGGCAAGCAACCCCCCTTGATCACTCTGATACAATCCCACTCTCTCGCTCCTGCTCTCTTTTACTGCATTAGGACAACAATGATTCAACTGTTACATGTTGCGGTAGTTGAACCCCTTTCCTCTGCATGACCTGTCTTTGCCACAGTAAATAGTTGAAACCCACTAGCATGAGTAGGATTTGTTTGAGCCATGATGTGCCTACTCATTCATGCCTGCTGGTTATGCCTACTATGCTTAGAGTTGAGTCAGGTCTGATTCATGTGGGATGGATTGGAATGGAGGTGAACATGTCCTACTGTTGAGAGCCAAGTGTGTGAACACTATTTGGTAAAGGTTGCGATGAGAGGCCATGTAGGAGTACATGGTGGGTTATCTCATTGAAACCGTCCTCAGGAACTGAGTTCTGTGTTTGTGATCCAAGATAGTTACTACCACACATTGGGATCCTTAATTGACTCTCTCGACTTATTAGCTGCCTTGATCTTTGTCCAGTAGTTGCAACTAGTTTCTGGTGTTTGTAGTATGCTGGAGGCCGTGCGCAGCGCTGACCCTAGGGGTGGACTGTGATGCGGTAGGCACGTGGCACGATGTACCGGGGCACCCGTTTGGTGGGCTCGAGAACCCTGCACACATCGTTTGGGGCCGTAGTGGAAACCCCGGCCGGATCTCCTTGCGGATGGAACCCGAATAGGCGATAAACATGGACTAGAGACTTGTGTGGTTAGTCAGGTCGTGGCCGACACCCTCGCTGGGCTACTACTTGAAGTGCATCCAGTTTTTGCCGTAACCCTCTCAACTTTTTAGAACATGCTATGTGGGTGAAATGATGATACCAAGCCAACTTTCAACCTTTTCAGAGTTCATTTGTAGTGCTTTTCAATTTCAGGGTCATTTAGCTCAAAAAAATCAGTAAATGCATGAAAAATACCAAATGAAGTCAGAAAGGGTTGAAAATTTATGATGTGGCTTTGAATGGTGCATTTTGAACACACAAAAAGTCTGGAGTTCAAATAAGTTCAAAAAAATGAAATCCCATTGTAACAGATGAGTTTTCGTCCGGAACCCTGATACTTCGAAAGAGATTGTCCATTTTGTACATGAAGTGCATCCAGCTTTTGTCGTAACCCTCTCAACTTTTTAGAACATGCTATGTGGGTGAAATGATGATACCATGCCAACTTTCAACCTTTTCAGAGTTCATTTGTAGTGCTTTTCAATTTCAGGGTCATTTAGCACAAAGAATGAACTAATAGCAAAAAGAATGAACAAGAAAACTTTTATGAAACTCTAATAGCAAAAGAAAGATCTAAAAATAATCAATTAAAATATTCTATTATGATCAACTAAAACAAAACTATAATATTCTTCAATAGCAAAAAGAATCAACTAAAAAGCTTTTATAAAACTCTAATAGCAAAGGGAATCAACTAAAAAGATTTTATAAACCTCTAGTATTTTTTAAACGAAAATTATATAAAATTTATGCAACTAAAATTATCAAAGTATTTTTTGTTCAAAACTTTAATAGCAAAAAGAATTTTCATAAAGAATTTTTTTGTTAGAAACTTTAATAGCAAACTAAAATACCAAAATTTGTTTTTGATTAAAACAGACAATTAAAATAAGCTAAAAATTACCAAATTGAATATCATGATAAAACACAGTAATATTAAATAGCAGGAAAAAGAATCACTCAAAAATCTATTTTTATAGTAAAGTTATTCACAAACTAGTGATTCACACAAATTTCAAAGAATTCAAATTTAAGCTATTCAAATTTGAAAACTAATGGCACTAACAGAAAGTTTATAATTTTTGTGACCTAAAAGCAAAAAGAATCACTGAAAAACTGTAAGTATTTAGCTGTAAGTAGAAACAAAAAAAAGCAAAAAACAAAACAAAAAAAACTGGAAAAAAATTAAAAAAAATACAGCCTACTCGGCCACCACGGCCTGAATACGACTAGAAACCCAAACAGCTAGTTGGGCCAGGATTCAGGCCCGCAGAAGGCCCAGTAGGCCCACAGGCAGAGAGACACGTTTAGGCCAGTAGGCCTGCAGTTGAGAGGAGCTCGAAGTGGCTGACACAGCGGCGCTTATAAACCACTCCGAGCCCCTCTCAGCTAGCGAGGTGGGACTAAACTTTTGGCCCCGGTCAGCACCCCCCTTTCGTCCCGGTTGGTGGAACAAACCGAGACCAATACCAACCTTTTGTCCCGGTTCGTGCCACCAACCGGGACCAATACCCACCTTTGGTCCCGGTTTGTGCCACCAACCGGGACCAAAGGTCCCGGTTGGTGGCACTAACCGGGATCAAAGGTTGTTGTATATAAGGCCACACTTAGAAAATTTTCACCAAATCTCCCATTCTCTCCCCCGGCCGAACCATAGCACGACGCCGCCAGGCTGCTGCGCCGGAGATCGCCGTCGCCTCGCCGTCGCCGAGCCCTGCCCCGACGTCGCGCCCTGCCCCGACCTCGCCGCGCCCTGCCCCGACCTCGCCGTCGCCGAGCCCTGCCCCGACGTCGTCCCCGCTCCCCTGCAACACTGTGAGCCGCGCCTCGCCGTTCCCCTCCTCTCCTCCTTCCCCCCGCGCTCCAACGCCGCCGCCCACCCCGACGCCGATGCCACCCGCGCTCCGGCCGCTCCGACGACCGCCCCTCTTTTCTTTTTCTTTTTTTTTCTTTGTTCATGTTGAATTATGTAATGGAGATTATTGGAGATTATGTAATGCTCTATATATGCTCTGTATATGCTCTTTTTGAAATTTTAGGTATATGCTCTGTATATGCTCTTTTTTGCATTTTTAGAAAAATATTGGAGATTATGTAATGCTCACAAAAAAGTCTATTTTTTGTTCGTAAAATTTTTATGTATGTATGTTCATATATGCAAAAGTTACATTTAAGAAAAAAAGAAAATGTATGTATGTTCATATGCAAAGAATATGCAAAAGTTAGAATTTTTTATGTTCATACAATTTGTTTTTGTGGATATGTAGAATATGAACATTTTGATATGGATGGAGGATGGATGAACATTTTGTTAGATAATTTTTTCTGTAGTATAATATGAAAACTTGGTCAATTTTTTTGTTAGTTAGATGATGATGATGATGATTGATGATATATGAAAACTTGGTCATTTTTTTTTGTAGTAGATGATAATGATATGATGATATATATATGAAAACTTGGTCAATTTTTTTTGTAGTAGATGATGATGATGATGATGATGATGATATGATGATATATATATGAAAACTTGGTCAATTTTTTTTGTAGTAGATGATGATGATGATGATGATATATATATATATATGAAAACTTGGTCAATTTTTTTTGTAGTAGATGAATATGATATGATGATATATGAAAACTTGGTCAATTTTTTCTGTTGTAATTTTGTTCGATGAATGTTTTCTGTTAAAAATCATATTAAGTTTGTTCGATGAATGTTTCATGGGACAGAGGGAGTAAAAACTCATCAGACATGAGGAGGGAGGAGTCCCCCTCCGGTTCATCTGTCCGAACATTCCCGGATGTTATCCCCCTTCACCTATATATCGTGTAGTGCCGCGTTAGAACAACCCTAACTCTCTCGGGAATTCAACATATATTCAAAATTTACCAAGTTACTAAGTTAAAATGTTCATATATTCAAAATGAGTTAAAAGACTCATACATTCAAAATTTACTCCCGGTCCGCTCGCCCGACCAACTCTCGAGGTCACCCAAACCCTAGAAGAAAGAGCGTTGTCGATCTCCTACCCCCTCCCGCCCCTACCCGATAACTTCGACATGAGGGGGGACGTCGGACATGCATGAGAGAGGCGGTCCGCGACTAATCCATTGCTCATATATGCATATGATTCCTTGTTGTGATATTAGCTAGGTCTATGTTTGTCACTAATATATCCATCTCTCATGTTTGTATATTGCCATGTTGTAATATTTGCAGAAACTATGGACAGAGACTTAGAACAAGAAGAGTTGTTGGGGGATATAATCCGCGACGGAGGTGATCCCTTGTCGTTTCTCAATGACACCGATGGTCAGGAAGGACAGGATGACGGCTCCGGTAATCCAACAATGGAGGAGGAAGGAGATCATGACGGCTCCGGTGACCGAATGGCGGAGGAAGAAGATCATGATGACGGCTCCGGTGACCGAACAGAGGAGGGAGCTGTTGCAAAGTCCGGCGAGGTATATATATTAATTAAGCCTGTGCTGACTTGATGCATTAATTTTTTTGGTATGTACATATATTAACGCTTCTTTCTTCTTTTATAGCCCTCCGGATCGAGCCAAACTTCCGTAAGGAGACGAGGCCCGAAGAAAAGGTTGCGCTAGGATGAAAGGTTCACGATCACAGCAATCGCGGACGATGGCCAACCGATTGAACCCAAGCGGACCAAGGACGCATTTGTACATCAGTGCAGAGCTATTGTTAGGGACAGCGTCCCGATCAGCGTCCAGCAATGGAATAAGAGTAAGGACGACCCTGAAGTTTCTTATGTCCAGGATAGACTGAAAGGTGATCTTTGGACCTCGCTGATGGCAAATTTCAGCCTACCGCCAGAGGAGGATCCGAATAACCCAGTTATACAGCCAAAGGTCAAGGCGTTTGCTCTTAAGAAGATGGCAGATCTATTCAGGAACTGGAAGAAAGAGTTGAACACAAAGTTTGTCGACAAAGGGAAGACTCCAGAATTCACCGGCCGATGTGAGAAGATAAGAGATCACTGGCCCGCATTTGTGGCCTACAAGAATTCGGATAAGGGTAAGAAAAGGTCACAGACAAACAAGAAAAATGCTGCAAAGAAGAAGTATCACCATCACATGTGGTCAGGTGGCTACTACAAAGCCCGGCCGTTGTGGGACAAAGCTGAGCAAGACCTATTTGCTAAAGGGGTCCAACCTGCGACATTGAACTGGCCAGATCGGTGTAGGACCTGGTTCTTCAGGGTTGGGGGAACTTTGGACCCAGAAACAGGGGAGTGTCGTTGGACGGACGAGCAACTTGCAATACCCTTCAAGAAGCTTCAGCAATATATCAGTGCAGCGTAGGAAGGGACGTTCATTCCCGACAGAGAGAAGGACGAGCTGACTGAGGCCCTTGGGAATCCTGAGCACCCTGGACGAACACGAGGCACACCAGGCTCCATTCCGTGGGTGGTTGGGTTTCCTGGCAGCGATGGTTACAGAAGCCGAGAGAGAAAGAGGAAAGCGGAAGTGAGCGAAATGCAGAAGCTCAATGCAAGAATAGCAAAGCTAGAGGAACTTGCAGCTGCCGGCCAACCATCTCAGTGGCACAAAGATCCTTGCTTCGACGCTGCCCCAGAAGCTACCCCACCATCTCAGTGGAGAAGCAGCGTGGCTTCCACAGAGCTCGTTCAGCCTGATTTTACGGCTCCTCGCTACCCCGTGGATACTATCACGAAGGCTCAACATTGCGAGCTAATGATGAAATGCCAGAACCTCACTTTGAAGGCGGCTGTCGGCTCTGTTGCACCTCCTCAAGCTGACGGAACTTTTCACTGTTGTCCGATTCCACATGGCTATGCTGCTGTGACGGTGGATGAAATAATGGAGGGATTTGAGGAGCTGGAGCTAGACCACCCTACAGTTGAAGGGGAGAATCATCTGGTTTATGCTTTGAGGAGTACCTGTCTATGGAGGAAGGAGTACATCAAGCTTCCAAACTGGACGCCTCCTCCTCCTCCTCCTCCGGCGAGTCAAGGCACTCCGCCTCCTCCTCCGGCGAGTGATCAGGGCACTCCGCCTCCTCCTCCGCCTCCTCCGGCGCGTGAGGGCACTCCACCTCCTCCGGCGCGTCGGAGCACTCTGCCTCCTCCGCCTCCTCCGGCGTGTCAACGGATTCCGCCGCATCAGACGGCGCTGCTCCGGCGGCTAGCAGTACAAGAGGCGGGAAGAAATTCAAATACGGTCCAAGCCTCAAGCCTCTGGAAAAGTTACCATATGAGAGGACCGACGAGAAAAACACGGAAATCAGTGCTGCCGAAGTGGAGGCCCATTTTGCACGGAAACCTCCACCTCCGAAGGAAACAATAGATCTGGTGAAAGTGAAGCGCACTCTGCGTGCCCTTAAGCGACCACCACCGTCTCCGCCACAATCCAACTATGAGCGCATTATTGAAAGGACATATAAGGAAGTGCAGCGGTCGGGAAGTACTTGCAGTGCTGCAAGAGAAGCAAAACAAAGAAGTGGGAAAACAATTCCCCAGCTCGGCGAACAGGCGAAGCAATCGTGCCCCCCGCTCAAGGTGTCTAGCGATATCGTCGCTAATCATCCGGGGCTACTGCCCGGTACCAATCCTGCTGATTACCTGGCCGATGATGTACAGTTTGAAATGTTAGAGGTAGTAGATATCTTCAGATACGAGTACGGGAAGCCTCTCGTCAAACCTGATCATCCTCCTCTAACAACGATGATGCGAAGATTGCATGAATGGTACATGGATACCTGCAGGAAGTCTGGAAGGATAGTTTGATGCTGGCAATTAAAGAGGAGCATGACCTCGTTGGAACTGAGGTGATGCCTGTTGAATTTGTGGAGTTATTCCAGTTATTCAATCAAGACACCCTCGACAAACAACTCTTGACTTGCTACTGTCTGTAAGTATTACTTCTGTAATTAAGTCTCTATAGCTCAGCTCTTTCATTGCATGTATATATAATTATCCTCGCTATATTATGCAGACTGAAGATCGTCGAATGCAAAAAAGCACAAATCTATGACATTGGGTTCATTAACCCAAATACCATAAATGAATGGTCGGTTAAAAACAGAGTCGAAGATACCGAGGACAACTTGCTACAATCGTTGCTTCGAAATCAAAACAAAGGGAAAATACTCTTTCCTTACAATTTCAAGTGAGTATTACTGCCTTGTGCATATTCGGTTTCGCTTACTCGAGGTTATAGTAATGTAATTGATGAGTTATGCAAGCGTGCGCAGCTTCCACTTTATTCTGTAGAGATTAAGCTTGACCGGGGAGTAGTAACTGTCTTAGATTCGAGGCGAAAAGATCCCAATAAGTATGTGGACATGACTGCAATGCTCCAGAAGTAAGTTTAATCGATCATTATCGCACCATATCATATCGGCAACTTTGTTCATGTCCGGATATCAAGTAATTATTTTCTTTGTCTGGCAGGGTTTGGAAAGAGTTCACCGGAATTGTTCCGGGACTGCCGAGGGAGCTGCGATTTACACACCCGAAAGTAAGTAGTACTAGCTAGTTCCGCGCATCTCCTATTGATTCTAGTTTCATCAATACCATTTATCATGCTTGATTATCAGTTTGATTGAACTCTATTCTCGTAAAGTGCTTGTGGCAGGAAGGCGGGAATAATTTATGTGGATACTACGTTTGCGAGTTCATCTACAGTGCGACCTCTCAGCGGGGCTATTCTGACAAACAATATGAAGTACGTAAACAATAATATTCACAATTTTATTTTATTACCATCAATTGTGTTGAGTTTCATTCATATATATATATTGACCCCCTTCTTTAAATTAGATGTGGTAGATGCGGGATGAACTCCTACCACATAATCGCATACGAGCAATTCAAGAGGAATTGGCGGGATTCTTTCTTGACCACGTCATAAATGAGAAGGGAGAATACCATGTGGAAATTGAAATGGATTTTAGATGTTAGGGATTGTAAGAAATGTTATATTGTATATATGTAGTAGTAGCGTCGGATAGATATACGAAAACTTGTTGTTCGACCAATCTCTCGGAGAAAGAGAGGTCACTTATCTCTATATATGTTCATGACGATCTTGTGTAATTAATATGGTTCCTTCATTTGCTTACTAGCTAGCGTGTCGAGTTCTCTCTATATGTATAGTAGCTAGCGTCGACCAAGCACGGAGAAAGAGAGGTCACTTCTCTCTATTAGCTAGCTAACACAATATGAAACCCCTAAATTAACCCTCCAAAACCCCTAACCCCACCCCCCTTCAAAAAAAACAAAAACCCCACCGCCTGCGAGCTGCTGACGCGTGGCAGCCTTTTGGTCCCGGTTGGTGTTACCAACTGGGACTAAAGGTCCTCTTGCCTGGGCGCCCCGCAGCGGCCACGTGGAGCCCCTTCTGTCCCGGTTCGTAAGCGAACCGGGACTATAGGTTTTGGGCTTTAGTCCCGACCCTTTTGTTCCGGTTCCAGAACCGGGTCTAAAGGCCCTCTGGAACCGGGACTAGTTCCCTGTTTCTGCTAGTGCGACTGGCTTAAACATAGGACCCTGATAAGTGCTACACGTGCTGCATGAAGAAATTCCGCCATGACGTTTTTTGATGGCAACTTTAGTTACCCGAGAATGACAACTTTAGTTGTAAAGCATCGTAACTTTCTGTTTGGATGGCAAGTTTCAATTTTTTTGGGTTTTTTTTTCGGATGGCAATTTTATTTATAAAAACGTCAAGACGGTGTTACTCTGTACCACACATGTGACACTTATCAATTGGATAAATTTAACCAGTACTAGTGTCGTCGCCACTGACCTGCAAACCAACTATGACGTCAGGAATGATTTTTTAGGAGATATTTTTTTTTAAATCATGCGAAATTACATTTTCTTAAGAGATAAAAGGGAAATTGCTATATGAGCGGTGCTACCAATCCATGTACTGTTTTTTAGGCTTTAAATCCAAACCCTGTACTGACATGCCTAATCGTGGCCCATCACTGGTTTTCAGTGGCCCAAAAGAAAACCCTAATTACCCAAAACGAAGCCCTAATACTGCTCTATAAATTGCCCCTACCCCCCGTGATTCCCTTCACAGCCGCCACACCGCCGCTCTTCCCCTACAATCTATCCCTCCCCCTCCACCTCAACGCAGCGGCAGCTCGACTCTGTCCCGGCTTGCTCCCTGTGGCGGCCGTTGAGACGAGATCTCCCCATACCACATAGCGGCAGCTCGGCTCCGTGCACGCGTATGGGGAGATCTCGCCTCAACAGCCGCTCCGTGTGAGCTTTACCTTTACGTATGATGATGCTGTTTTTTTTTTTCTTGCGGCTGTATGATGATGCTGTGGTCCTTCCCTGCATCCCTTGTTGGTAATGCGCTCTCCTCTACTAGTTGACCATGCATGAGAGGTAGCCTTCTTCAGTCCAGCTGAGAGTTCACTGCAGGGATTAATGCTTTCAAACAATGAGGTCAGTGATGCAATTTCTTGGCATTGACATAAATTTTTAATTGCATGCACGTCTTCTTCGGCAGGTTCGGGCGCCTAGATCATCATCGTGTGTGGTGGTCCCTAGAGAGATCTGGACAATTGTTATTGTTTGCGTGAAGATAGGTCAAAAATTACTCCGTCATGCTTTGTGGACTGGGGCAAGTTTTCTTGTAGTACCTCTTTCCGATCTGATGTAATCACTTTGTACAGTTCTTTCTAGGAGTCAGAGATCCCTTTGTGTTTATATGGTTTCTCTTGTAAGCATTTGAGGTTTGTGACAAGGATGAGACCACCATTTAACACCCGAGCTGCCTTCGGGTCACCTTTCCCATCTCCAACGGACCTAGCTCATGCTTCTGTGAAGAAAGAGGCTTAGTACCACCTCGTTCCTTTACACACAATCCCATAAACTTGTACGTTTGCGGCTTAAAATCAGTAAGCCGCCTTGAAAAATAATAATGAGATGGTAAAGAGTGGTGTTTCTATGCCTGGGGAGAACAAACAAACTTCTCTTATCTCGGAGAGAGATCTTAATTTTGGGATTTGTCTAGAACTTAATGGTAGGAAAAGACCCAATTTTGGAAGGGTATTAATTCGCCAGACCGGATTTGTGGCCAATTAGAATTAAATGTGAGAGACAGGTAAGGTTGGACAATTATAGAATTAATTAATAAATGGGAGAGAGAGGGATTTGTGATACATGCATAAATTAATAACCTTTGATTAAATTGGTAATTTTATAAGTACGACATGATGAAATTAATTGGATAATAACTATTGTTCCTTTGATTCAAACATAGAATCAAAAACCGCTCTTCGGTCTAGCAAATTCTCATTCGTCCATGTCACTATCATTGTTTTCAACTGACAATAGATGGCTCAGATCTGCAGGCCAAGAGACGAACTCACCGTGCTCCACGCCCCTCCCACTCACCAGCTAGCGGTGCTAGGACATGTGTTGTCAACGGCTTAAAATTATACATGTAGCGTTGCCCTTGATAAAGTTATTAGTAAAACATAATTATATTACATTGGTATGAAAAACAGGTTCACGTTTCAAGTTCCATACCAGTCATATCATAAGAAAAAGCTTCTCAATTGATGGCACAAATCCACTTTGAATGCAGCTTGCTATACGTCCCGTTTCACTGTTTGGG
The DNA here is from genome assembly GCA_011799875.1 of Thinopyrum elongatum. Lineage (NCBI taxonomy): Eukaryota > Viridiplantae > Streptophyta > Magnoliopsida > Poales > Poaceae > Thinopyrum > Thinopyrum elongatum. The sequence goes on along the minus strand of CM022301.1, from coordinate 609,675,565 downwards.
ACTGCTTCACTAACAAACTATTTCGTGCGTACTAACTTGAACAATTAAGCATTTGTAGGCATCCCAAAGCAATGACATGTTGGGCCTTACAGCTTTCGGCCACACAAATAGTGAGAGGTTTGTTCTCATCCATCGAATTAAAGTTCCAATTCAATTTCAAATAATTGTGACCTCTCCAGTTAAATTAGTTGCTCCCAGTGATATAGAAAAGATTCAAACAAGGTATCACTCATGGATCTGCATACTTATTTAATTCATCAGCGAATGTTTTACTACAAAATTTTGTTTCACAGGAACTCTAATACAAAAAGAAAGAATTGACTTCACTGGAGATGTAACATTATTCTAGTTAGCAGGCAAATCATACCATTCTTCTCTATAATTATTAAAGAAAATTAAAATACATACAAAATTTGACATTAATTATATTCTCACTATTTATAATCAACACCAATATAAATTACTTTCACCAATTATGACTATCTACATGTATCACAATTTTCTGTTGATCTCTCACTTTACGTTTTTACGCAATACTAGAAACAACAAGAACGCGGGAAACCTTCCATGATAAGTGGAGTAACGCCACTATGGAAAAAAATATCAAGGTACTATGCATCACATAAATCTAAAACTTGTACCCAGCTCTTAGGAAATAACTTTCTGAATTAACTAACTAACCATACTATCCAGTTACTGCCTTCCTATTGGTGCTAAACAAAAATTGCAGCATGTAGGGCAGCATCAGGCTTTGCTACATAGAAGATACATGATTCAATGCTTTCCATGCCGGTTTCCTAGATTGTAACTGAGAAACATTATCATACTTTTATGTGTTCTTAGGGGTACAAAACTGCATAATATCATCATGTGTGACTACATATATTTGCGTGAGATTTGTTGGTATAATCTGCACAACTTCTGGATATTTGTCTAAAGTTTTTCACCCTACCATGGTGTGAATGTTTGATCTGAATGTATTGCTAATGATTTATGATTCGCGTTTTGGTAGTAGATTGTGTTGTTCCATGGACAAATTCATGCTTCTATTAACCATTTTGGATCTTTGTTTTTTGTTTAATCACAAAATGCAGTGTCGTTGCTTTGTGATACGAAATCTAAGATAATCTTTGAAGAGTTATATCAATCTGATCTTAGATCTCTATATACTTTCCAAATTGTTCATCGCTGAAAGAAAATGGTATAACAGGTGTGTGAACGTGTCACTAGTAGAAAAAGGCCCATTTGTCCCGGTTCATAAGGCCCATTTGTCCCGGTTCGGGAACCGGGACTAAAGGGTCGGGACTAAAGCCCAACACCTTTAGTCCCGGTTCTTATACGAACCGGGACAGATGGGGCTCCACGTGGCCGCTGCGGCGAGCCCAGAGAGGAGGGCCTTTAGTCCCGTTGTAACACCAACCGGACAAAGATCATCCACGTGTCAGCAGCTCAGGAGCTGGGGTTTTTGTTTTTGTTTTTGAAAGGGGGGGGGGGGGGGTTGGGGGTTTTGGGGTTTTGTAGGGTTAATTTAAGGGTTTCATATATTGTGTTAGCTAGCTAATAGCTAAGAAGAAGTGTCCTCTCTTATCTCCGTGCTTTGGTCGACGCTACGTACTATACGTATAGAGAGGACTCGACACGCTAGCTAGTAAGCAAATGAAGGAAACCATTAAGTACACAAGATCGTCATGAACATATATAGAGAGAAGTGATCGACCTCCTCCTTCTCCGAGAGATTGGTCGAACAACAAGTTTTCGTATATCTATCCGACGCTACTAGCTACATATATACAATATAAGATCTCTTACAATCCCTAATATTTGATGTCAAGTTCCACATGGTATTCTCCGGCTGGATTGATGACGTGGTCAAAAAAGAATCCCGCCAATTCCTCTTGAATTGCTTTTATGCGATCTTGTGGTAGGAGTTCATCCCGCAACTGCCAAATCTAATTTGAAGAAGGGGGTCAATACATATATATGAATGAAACTCAACACAAATGATAGTAATAAAATAAAATTGTGAATATTATTGCTTACGCACTTCATATTGTTTTTCAGAGTAGCCCCGCTTAGAGGTCGTCGCATTGTAGATGTACTCGCAAATGTAGTATCCACAAAAATTATTCCCGCCTTCCTGCCACAATCATTTTACGAGAAATAAAGGTCAATCAAACTGATAATCAAGCATTATAAATGGTATTGATGAAACTAGCTAGAATCAATGGGAGATGCGCGAAACTAGCTAGTAGTACTTACTTTCGGGTGTGTAAATCGCAGCTCCCCTGGCAGTCCCGGAGCTTCTGTGGTGAACACTTTCCAAACCCTGCGAGACAAAGAAAATAATTACTTGATATCAGGAAATGACCAAAGTTGCCGATATGGTGCGATAATGATCGATTGAACTTACTTCTGGAGCATTTCAGTCATGGCCGCATACTCCTTGGGATCTTTTCGTCTTGAGTCTAAGACGGTTACTAGTCCCTGCTCAAGCTTAATCTCTAGGAGAATAAAGTGGAAGCTGCGCACGCATGCATAACTCATCAATTACATTACTATAACCTCGAGTAATAAGGGAAACCGAATATGAAGAAGACAGTAACACTCACTTGAAGTTGTAAGGAAAGAGTATTTTATCTTTGTTTTGATTTTTAAGCAACGATTGTAGCAAGTTGGCCTCGGTTTCTTTCGCATGATATGTAACCGTCCATTGATCTATGAGATTTGTGTTAATGAACCCAATATCATAGATTTGTGCATTTCTGCATTCGACGATCTTCAATCTGCATAATATAGTGAGGATAATTATATATACATGCAATGAAAGAGCTGAGCTATATATAGAGACTTAATTACAGAAGTACAGTACTTACAGACAGTAGCAAGTGATGATTATTTTATCGAGGTCCTTTTGATTGAAAAACTGGAAGAACTCCTCAAATGGAACAGACAACAGATCAATTCCAACGAGGTCGTGCTCCTCTTTAACTCTCAGCGTCAAAATATCCTTCCCAGACTTGCAGGTGTCCATGTACCACTTATGGAATCTTCGCATCATCGTTGTTAGAGGAGGATCACCAGGTCTGACGAGAGGCTTCCCGTACTGGTATTTGTGTTCATCCACCTCCATTGTATCAAAATGTGCATCGTCGGGCAGGTAATCACCAGGATTGGTACCGGGCAGCATCCCCGGCAGATTTGCGACGATATCGCTAGACACCTTGAGTGGGGGGCACGATTGGTTTGCCTGTTCGCCGAGCTGGGGAATTTTGTTCCCTCTTCTTCGTTCTTGTAACCTTTTGTCACTTGAAGTAGTTCCCGACCGGCGCGCTCCTTCCACTGCTTTTTTCAGAGCGCGGACATGGTTGTCATCCGGCGGAGGCGGTGGTGGTCGCTTCAGGTTCTTCAAAGTGCGCTTCAATTTCACCGGATCCATCTTCAGATGGACCGAATTTGTATTGCCTCCCGCCTCTAGCTGTACTGCTAGACGCCGGAGCAGCCGGAGCGGCTGCGGCTGTCTTCCTTCATTGCTTACGAGGCGGAGAAGGAGGCGGAGTGCTACGACACGCCGGAGCAGCCGGAGCGGCGGCGGCTGTCTTCCGCTGTTGTTGACAAGGCGGAGAAGGAGGCGGGCTGCCCGGACGCGCCGGCGCAGGCGGAGAAGGAGGCGGAGTGCCGCCTCGCGCCGGAGCAGCTGGAGAAGGAGGCGGAGTGCCGCCATGCGCCGGAGCAGCCGGAGAAGGAGGCGGAGTGCCCTGATCACTCTCCAGAGGAGGAGGCGGAAGAGGAGGCGGAGTGCCCTGACTCGCCGGAGGAGGAGGCGGAGGCGTCTAGTTCGGAAGGTTGATGAGCTCCTTCCGCCATAGACATGGAGTCTTCAGAGCAAGACCCAGCTGAGTCTCCCCTTCACCGGTAGGGTGGTCAAGCTCGAGCTCCTCAAATCCCTCCGTTATTTCATCGACCATCACAACAGCATAGCCTTCTGGAATCGGAAGGTAGTGAAAAGTTGCGCCGGGTTGAGGAGGTGCAACAGAGCCGACAGCCGCCTTGACTTTGAGGTGCTGCCATTGCGCCATAAGGTGGCAATCTTGAGCCTCCGTGATAGCATCCACGGGGTAGCTTGGAGCCGTGAAGTGAGGCTGCTGAAGGAGCTCGGTGGAAGCCACGCTGCTTCTCCGCTGAGATGGCAGGGTAGCTTCTGGGGTAGCTTCGGCAGGTCGCTGCCTCTGAACTAGTGCTTGTTCCTCTAGCGCTCGTACCCTTGCATTCAGCTTCTGCAGTTCGGTCTGCTCCACTTTCCTCCTCCTCTCCCGGGTTTTGTAACCGCCTGCGCTGGGAAACCCTTCCTTCCACGCAACGGAGCCTGCCGTGCCTCGCGTTCGTCCTGGGTGCTTAGGATTCCCGAGGGCCTGTGTGAGCTCGTCGTTCTCTCTGTCGGGAACGAACGTCCCTTGCTGCGCTGCGGCGATATACTTCTGAAGCTTCTTGACGGGTATTTCAAGTTGCTCCTTGGTCCAACGGCACTTCCCTGTTTCAGGGTCCAAGGTTCCCCCAACCCCGAAGAACCAAGTCCTTGAACGGTCTGGCCATTTCAATGTCTCTGGTTCGACCCCTTTATCAAGCAGGTCCTTCTCAGCCTTGTCCCACAACGGCCGGGCTTTGAGGTAGCCACCTGACCCCGTGCGATGGTGATACTCCTTCTTTGCAGCATTTTTCTTGTTTGTCGCTGACATCTTCTTACTCTTCTCCGATGTCTTGTGGGCCACAAATGCGGGCCAGTGATCTCTTATCTTCTCAAATCGGCCGGTGAATTCTGGAGTCTTCCCTTTGTCGACAAACGTTGATTTCAACTCATTCTTCCACCTCCTGAATAGATCTGCCATCTTCTTAAGAGCATGAGCCTTGACCAATGGCTCTTTAACTGGCTTATCCGGATCCTCCTCTGGCGGTAGGGTGAAATTTGCCTTCAGCGCGGTCCAAAGATCATCTTTCTGTCTATCATTGACAAAAGACACTTGAGGGTCTTCGCTCTTAGGCTTATTCCATTGGTGGATGCTGATCGGGATCATGTCCCTAACAAGAACCCCGCACTGAGCAGAAAATGCTTCCTTGGTCCGGCTGGGTTCAATCGGTTGGCCATCGCCCTTGATTGCTGCGATCGTGAACCTTTCATCCTGGCGCAACCTTTTCTTCGGGCCTCGTCTCGTTACCGAAGTTTGGCTCGATCCAGAGGGCTAGAAAAGAAGAAAGAAGAGAGTTAATATGTGTACATACCAAAACAATTAATGCATGAATTGGCTAGTCAGCACAGGCTTAATTAATATATATACCTCGCCGGACTTTGCAACATCTCCTTCCTCTGTTCGCTCACCGGAGCAGTCATCACGGTCTCCTTCTTCCACCGGCATTCCGTCACCGGAGCCATCATAATCATGTCCTTCCACCTCCATTGTTCGATCACCGGAGCTTGCTTCACCCTCTTCTTCCAGACCATCGGTGTCGTTGAGAAACGACAAGACATCACCTCCGCCGAGGATTATGTCCCCCAACAACTGTTCTGCTTCGATGTGTCGGTGCTCCATAGTTTCTGCAAATATTACAACATGGCAATTAATATACAAACATGACAGATGGATATATTAGTGCAAACGTAGACCTAGCTAGCTCGACGCTTCTATGGTTTGGGGTGGCCTCGACAACGCTTCTAGGGTTTGGGGTGGCCTAGGCAACGCTTCTAGGGTTTGGGGTGGCCTCGACAACGATTCTAGGGTTTGGGTCGGACCGCCTCTCTCATGAATGTCCGACGTCCGGACCGACAAGGGATTTAACAAAATGACGCCATTCTGGATGTGCAGAAAATGGTCCATATTTTTCCTGATCTCATCTACCCTTCTATATGTCACGTTGTCTAGTGTCAAAGAATTCAAGAAAACCATGACTTCATCATTATCCGGAAATGACAGGCGTATAATGGTACGAAGCTCTTCAAAGTTGTTTTGGAATGGAGTTCCCGATAGAATAATTCGCTTTTGGTACAAAGTTCAGCAAGAGCCTTCCGAATATCGCTATTTGGAAGGCCTTTGCTGAAATTCGTACCAGAAGGCGAATTATTCTATCAGGAACTCCGTTCCAAAACAAATTTGAAGAGCTTCGTAGCATCATATGCCTGTTACTTCTGACTAATGATGAAGCCATGGATTTCTTCAATACTTTGACAGACAACGTGACATATAGAAGAATATATATATAGATGAGATCAGAAAAAAATTGGATCAACTTGTGCACATCCATAATGGGGGCATTCTTGATAAATCTATATATGTCAAAATTCAAACTTTGACATATGATCAAACTTTGACATATGATCAAATGTTGCATATGTCAAAATTCAAACTTTGACATATGATCAAACTTTGATATATGATCAAATGTTGCATATGTCAAAATTCAAACTTTGACATATGATCAAACTTTGATATATGTCCACCGCGATATAAAATAATACATAGACTTGTTCGGGCGAGAGGGGGTTGATCGACGTCCCCCCTCATGTCGAAGTGAATGAACAACTCTGAATTTTTTTACATGTACTCCTACAACATGAAAATCTTCTCTCGTACACTCTACGCTGCTCCTGTGTGTCGTCGGGGGGGTGTGTGACATGACGGGGTCAATGGCAGAGCAAGGCCGAGCTCGGGGAGCACGCGGCGAAGTTATCGGGGAGGGGTATATCGACCCCCCCCCCCCCCTCATGTCGAAGTTATCGGGGGGGGGTATATCGACCCCCCTCATCGAAGTTATTGGGGAGGGATATCGACCCCCCCTCATGTCGAAGTAACGGGGAGGGGGTATATCGACGCCCCCCCTCATGTCGAAGTTATCTGGGAGGGGGTATATCGACCCCCCCCTCATGTCGAAGTATCGGGAGGGGGTATATCGACCCCACCCCCCTCATCATGCATATAGCTACCACATACATATATACAATGAAAAAAATTACATTATATATATATATATATATGAACAAAAAAATTACATCAATATATACATATGTACATCGACCCCCACCCCCCTCATCATGACAAAAAACATGCTCTGAACAAAAATTAATACATTATGAACATCTACATACATATAGGCACATACATAAATATATACATTATATATATATATGAACAAAAAATTAATCTATAAAAAATGAAAAAAAGAGACGGGGCGCGCGGCGGCTAACAGCGGGGGGCGGCTGGCGACGGCGACGGTGATGGCGACGGCGACGACGACGGCGACGGGGGCGGCGAGGGCGCCGTGCCGGGGGCGGGCCGGGCGGGGCAGGGGCCGCCGCGGCGACGCGTGGTCGGGGCAGGGGCGCTGGGCGACGACAGACGAGGAGCGGGGAGCGAGCGGCGACGGCGTCGAGGGCCTCGGGCGGGCGGCGCGCGACGCGTCGGAGGCAGGGCGACGACGGCGACGGCGACGAGGAGCAGCGCTGGGCGTCGGGCACGAACTGTGATGGAAATCTGAAAATTTCCTAAGTGTGACTTATAGCAAAGGCTTTGGTCCCGTTAGTGGCACCAACCGACCAATGCCCCCCTTTAGTCCCGGTTGGTGCCACCAACCGGACCAAAGGTCTCTTTTCAGCAGCCCAAAAGGCCGGAAACAGAGACCTTGGTCCCGTTCATGGCACCAACGCGGGACTAAAGGTGGCACTGTCCCGTTGTGCCACGACCCAACCGGGACCAAAGGTGGGCATTGGTCCCGGTTCGAGCCACCAACCGGGACCAATAGCCTGTGCCTGGCACAGCCGTGGTGGATGTTTAGTCCCACCTCGCTAGCTGAGAGAGAGCCGCACCTGTTTATAAGGTGCGGTGCGCCTGAGCTGTCGAGCTCCTCTCTAAATCAGGCTTACGGGCCTAACCTCTCTGTGCATGCCTGTGGGCCTATTGGGCCTTCTGCGGGCCTGAATCCTGGCCTACCTGGATGGTTGGGTTTCTAGTCGTATTCAGGCCGTGGTGGCCCAGTAGGTGGCATTTTTTTTATTTTTTTCCAGTTTTTTTGTTTTGTTTTGTTTTTTTCATTATTTATTTTCTTTTGTTTTTTGCTTTATTTTTTTAATTCTTTTGGCTTTTAGGTCAGAAAAATTATAAACTTTCTGTTAGTGCCATTAGTTTTCAAATTTGAATTCTTTGAAATTTGTGTGCATTTTTTTTATTTTTTTCCAATTTTTTGTTTTGTTTTTTGCATTATTTATTTTCTTTTGTTTTTTGCTTTATTTTTTAATTCTTTTTGCTTTTAGGTCAGAAAAAATATAAACTTTCTGTTAGTGCCATTAGTTTTTAAATTTGAATAGTTTAAATTCGAATTCTTTGAAATTTGTGTGAATCACTAGTTTGTGATTACTTTACCTGGACTAAATAGTTTTTAGTGGCGGATCATTCTCAGTTGGTCTTTTTCCTCTATTTAATATTTCCTGTTTTTATCATTATATTCAAAAATAGTTTTTGTTATTTTAGTTTCTAACAAAAAAAATCTTTATGATAATTCTTTTTACTATTAAAGTTTCTAACAAAAAAAGTTATTTATGAAAATTCTTTTTGCTTTTAATGTTTTGAACAGAAAATACTTTGATAATTTTAGTTGCATAAATTTTAGTTTATTATTTTTGCTATTAGAGTTTCATAAAAGTTTTCAAGTTCATTCTTTTTTATATTAGTTCATTCTTTGAGCTAAATGACCCTGAAATTGAAAAGCACTTCAGATGAACTCTGAAGAGGTTGAAAATTGGCATGGTATCATCATTTCACCCACATAGCATGTGCTAAAAAGTTGAGAGGGTTACGGCAAAAACTGGATGCATTTCGTGTACAAAATGGACAATCTCTTTCGAAGTATCAGGGTTTCAGACAAAAACTCATCTGTTACAAAGGGATTTCATTTTTTTGAACTTATTTGAACTCCAGACTTTTTGTGTGTTTAAAATGAACTATTTAAAGCCACGTCATCAATTTTCAACCCTTTGTGACTTCATCTGTTATTTCTCATGCATTTACTGATTTTTTTGAGCTGAATGACCTTGAAATTGAGAAGCACTTCAAATGAACTCTGAAGAGGTTGAAAATTGGCATGATATCATCATTTCACCCACATAGCATGTGCTAAAAAGTTGAGAGGGTTACGGCAAAAATTGGATGCACTTCATGTACAAAATGGACAATCTCTTTCGAAGTATCATGGTTTCGGACGAAAACTCATCTGTTACAAAGGGATTTCATTTTTTTGAACTTATTTGAACTCCAGACTTTTTGTGTGTTCAAAATGAACCATTCAAAGCCACATCATCAATTTTCAACCCTTTCTGACTTCATCTGTCTTCACTTTTTCTTCGCTTGTGTCCTTTGCTTATTGCGCCGTAACCATGGATATTCTTCATCGCTTAACAGGGTGCTTGGGTCAGCCTTGACTTTGAAGGGAGGAATTTCATGAAACTTTTCATAATCTTCAGACATGTCTGTCTTGCCCTCCAATCCCACGATGTCTCTTTTTCCTGAAAGAACTATGTGGCGCTTTGGCTCATCGTATGATGTATTCGCTTCCTTATCTTTTCTTTTTCTCGGTTTGGTAGACATGTCCTTCACATAGAAAACCTGCACCACATCATTGGCTAGGACGAATGGTTCGTCTGTGTACCCAAGATTGTTCAGATCCACTGTTGTCATTCCATAATGTGGGTCTACCTATACCCCGCCTCCTGACAGATTGACCCATTTGCACTTAAACAAAGGGACATTAAAATCATGTCCGTAGTCAAGTTCCCATATGTCCACTATGTAACCATAATGTGTGTCCTTTCTCCTCTTGGTTGCTGCATCAAAGCGGACGCCGCTGTTTTGGTTGGTGCTCTTTTGATCTTGGGCGATCGTGTAAAATGTATTCCCATTTATCTCGTATCCTTTGTAAGTCAATACAGTCGAACATGGTCCCCTGGATAACGAGTACAGCTCATCAGAAACAGTGTTGTCACCTCTGAGACGTGTTTCCAACCAACTGCCGAAAGTCCTGATGTGTTCACATGTAATCCAGTCATCACACTGCTCCGGGTGTTTGGAGCGCAGAATGTTCTTGTGTTCATCGACATACGGGATCACCAAGGTAGAGTTCTGTAGAACTGTGTAGTGTGCTTGAGACCAAGAATGCCCGTCCCTGCATATTATTGAGTCCCCTCCTAGCGTGCCTTTTCCAGTCAGTCTCCCCTCATACCGCGATTGAGGGAGACCAATCTTCTTAAGGTCAGGAATGAAGTCAACACAAAACCCAATGACATCCTCTGTTTGATGGCCCATGGTGATGCTTCCTTCTGGCCTAGCGCGGTTACGAACATATTTCTTTAGGACTCCCATGAACCTCTCAAAGGGGAACATATTATGTAGAAATACGGGGCCCAAAACGACAATCTCGTCGACTAGATGAACTAGGACATGCGTCATGATATTGAAGAAGGATGGTGGGAACACCAGCTCGAAACTAACAAGACATTGCGCCACATCACTCCTTAGCCTTGGTATGATTTCTGGATCGATCACCTTCTGAGAGATTGCATTGAGGAATGCACATAGCTTCACAATGGCTAATCGAACGTTTTTCGGTAGAAGCCCCCTCAATGCAACCGGAAGCAGTTGCGTCATAATCACGTGGCAGTCATGAGACTTTAGGTTCTGGAATTTTTTCTCTGCCATATTTATTATTCCCTTTATATTTGATGAGAAGCCATACGGGACCTTCATACTGAGCAGGCATTCAAAGAAGATTTCCTTCTCTTCTTTGGTAAGAGCGTAGCTAGCAGGACCTTCATACTGCTTTGGAGGCATGCCGTCTTTTTCGTGCCAACGTTGCAGATCCTCCCGTATCTCCGGTGTATCTTTTGTCTTTCCATACACGCCCAAGAAGCCTAGCAGGTTCACGCAAAGGTTCTTTGTCACGTGCATCACGTCGATTGAAGAGCGGACCTCTAGGTCTTTCCAGTAGGGTAGGTCCCAAAATATAGATTTCTTCTTCCACATGGGAGCGCGTCCCTCAGCGTCAATCGGAACAGATAGTCCGCCGGGACCCTTTCCAAAGATTACGTGTAAATCATTGACCATAGCAAGTACGTGATCACCGGTACGCATGGCGGGCTTCTTCCGGTGATCTGCCTCGCCTTTGAAATGCTTGCCTTTCTTTCGACATTGATGGTTGGTCGGAAGAAATCGACGATGCCCCAGGTACACATTCTTCCTGCATTTGTCCAGGTATATACTTTCGGTGTCAGCTAAAAAGTGCGTGCATGCGTGGTATCTCTTGTTTGTCTGTCCTGAAAGGTTACTGAGAGCAGGCCAATCATTGATGGTTACAAACAGCAACGCATGCAGGTCAAATTCCTCCTGTCTGTGCTCATCCCACACACGTACACCGTTTCCTTTCCACAGCTGTAAAAGTTCTTCAACTAATGGCCTTAGGTACACATCAATGTCGTTGCCGGGTTGCTTAGGGCCTTGGATGAGTACTGGCATCATAATGAACTTCCGCTTCATGCACAACCAAGGAGGAAGGTTATAGATACATAGAGTCACGGGCCAGGTGCTGTGATTGCTGCTCTGCTCCCCAAAAGGATTAATGCCATCCGCGCTTAAACCAAACCATACGTTCCTTGGGTCACCTGCAAACTCAGCCCGGTACTTTCTCTCGATTTTTCTCCACTGCGACCCATCAGCGGGTGCTCTCAACTTCCCGTCTTTCTTACGGTCCTCTCTGTGCCATCGCATCAACTTGGCATGCTCTTTGTTTCTGAACAGACGTTTTAACCGTGGTATTATAGGAGCATACCATATCACCTTGGCAGGAACCCTCTTCCTGGGGGGCTCGCCGTCAACATCACCAGGGTCATCTCGTCTGATCTTATACCGCAATGCACCGCATACCGGGCATGCGTTCAAATCCTCGTACGCACCACGGTACAGGATGCAGTCATTAGGGCATGCATGTATCTTCTGCACCTCCAATCCTAGAGGGCATACGACCTTCTTTGTTGCGTACGTACTGTCGGGCAATTCGTTATCCTTTGGAAGCTTCTTCTTCAATATTTTCAGTAGCTTCTCAAATCCTTTGTCAGGCACAGCATTCTCTGCCTTCCACTGCAGCAATTCCAGTACGCTACCGAGCTTTGTGTTGCCATCTTCGCAATTGGGGTACAACCCTTTTTGGTGATCCTCTAACATGCGATCGAATTTCAGCTTCTCCTTTTCACTTTCGCACTGTCTCCTTGCATCAACAATGACCCGGCGGAGATCATCATCGGGCACATCGTCTGGTTCCTCTTGATCTTCAGCTTCCCCCATTGCAGCATCACCGTATTCAGGGAGCACATAGTTGTCATCGTCCTCTTCTTCTTCGCTGTCTTCCATCATAACCCCTATTTCTCCGTGCCTGGTCCAAACATTATAGTGTGGCATAAAACCCTTCTCAAGCAGGTGGGTGTGAAGGATTTTCCGGTCAGAGTAAGACTTCGTATTCCCACATAGAGGGCATGGACAACACATAAAACCATTCTGCTTGTTTGCCTCAGCCACTTCAAGAAAATTATGCACGCCCTTAATGTACTCGGAGGTGCGTCTGTCACCGTACATCCATTGCCGGTTAATCTGCGTGCATTATATATAATTAAGTGTGTAAAAAACCATTACAAAACATCATGAATAGATAAGTAACCAAATTAATAGAAGTTCATCATCACATTAAAACCAAAGTACATACATAGTTCTCATTGAACAACATATAGCTCTCCAGAGCATCTAATTAAACCATACATTGAAACTATGTAAAACATTTCAATGCAACAACAAATGCAATCATAATCGCAACCAAGGTAACAATTGATCCAACGGCATAATGATACCAAGCCTCGGTATGAATGACATATTTTCTATACTTTCTAATCTTGAAGCGCATTGCATCCATCTTGATCTTGTGATCATCGACGACATCCGCAACATGCAACTCCAATATCATCTTCACCTCCTCAATTTTTTTCAATTTTTCCTTCAAGTAATTGTTTTCTTCTTAAACTAAATTTAACCTCTCGACAATAGGGTCGGTTGGAATTTCCGGTTCACATACCTCCTAGATAAAAAAAATCTATGTCACGTTGGTCGGCATAATTGTCATAAACAATAAATGAACCATATTTTTATAAAATATAATATATACCACATCCGAATCATAGACAGGACGAGGGCCGACGGGGGCGGATACCAAAACCATCGCACTATATAATAACAAACAATAATAAAAGTAAGAAAATTAGACAAGTATCTATCTAAATCATACAAGTAAGAATTTTTTTCTTTTAGAAAGAAGATAAGAACAAGAGGCTCACCACGGTTATGCCGGCGACGAGATCGGCACGGGCGATCGACGGCGGTGAAGACGGGGACGGGACGTGACGGACCGCTAAACCTAGACAAATCTTGAGGAAAATGGAGCTTGAAGGTCGAGCTTCGAGAGGAGAAAACTTAACTAGTGTGGCTCGGGCATTTCATCAAACACCTCATGTGCATAGGAGGTGAGCTAGAGCACCACAAAGCTCTCCCCTCGCCGGCCAGAAAAAACAGAGCAGTGTGGAGTGCTCTGCTCGCCGGCGATGGGGTATATATAGCCACCTCATTGGTCCCGGTTCGTGCGTGGAACCGGGACTAAAGGCCCCCCTTCTGTCCCGGTTCAAGCCACGAACCTGGACCAATGGATGTGGGCCAGGAGCGAGGCCCATTGGTCCCGGTTCGTGCCAGGAACCGGGACAAATGGGTCCAGACGAACCGGGACCAATGCCCACGAGGCCCCGGCCGGCCCCCTGGGCGCGTGAACCGGGACGTATGCCCCCCATGGGTCCCGGTTCGTGACTGAACCGGGACTAATGGGCTGGGCTGGCCCGAACCAAAGCCCTATTTTCTACTAGTGTGTTCTTTTTTGCCCGTCATTTGCATTTGCTTTGTGTTCCATCATGTGAAATTTTTGCATTTCCAGGGTGACACTATGAAGTCTGAATGCTTTCAATATGTTAGGAAATTAAGTCTAATCAGTTGGTGGATGAGATTATCGACCAATAAATTTTGAATCACTGCATATTTGTGAAACTCATCGTACTATTTCAATTTATTTTCTTCTTCCATATGTTGATGTTACACCAATCTGCTAGAAAGTACTCCCTCCATTTCTTTTTAGTCTGCATATAACTTTTATCTGAAGTCAAAGTATCTCTAGTTTGACCAAACTTATAGAAAAAAGTATCAACATTTACAATGCCAAAGAAATATCTTTAGATTTATTATGGAATGTAGTTTCATATTATTTATATTTGATATTGCAGATGTTGATATTTTTTCATATAAATTTGGTCAAAGTTTGTAAAGTTTGACTAGACACAAATCTTATATGCGGAGTAAAAAGGAACGGAGTGAGTACCGCAACAACGCACAGAGCATCATCTAGCATTTGCAATTACTCCTTCTGTTATGAAATACTTGCAGTTTTAGAGTTGTCTAAAAAAATATTAAATTTGTAGAAAAATGTATCAACTCTACAACACTAAAGTAGACCCATTATAATATAATATATACTTGATATTATAGAAATAGCACTATTTTCTACAAAGTTGATGAAATTTAAGAGAAGTTTTGACTTAGAACAAACATAGAATTTCAACTATTTTGAAACGGAGGGGTAGTTCCGGATGCATGAATGCTTGAAGAAAAGGGAGAAATGGGTGATTGACCAATGCATGCACGCCTGGGCTCTTAACTACAGTAATAATCTCCTTAGGCATCATATGCGCATCTCCTTAGGCGCATATGCACATGGATGGAGGGAGTAGCGTTTTCTATAGCGAAACATAGGGCACCATGCTTGCACATACCAATTTCATTGATTTTAAGTACACATGAAATTCTTTCCCGTTGCAATGCACGACATATGTGATAGTAAACACTAAAGTCATCTAGAGCATCGCTAGCCCTTCCAATAAAATTATTCTAAAAAACTTATTTTCTTCATTAACACTATCTATCCCGACTGACCTCATCCTCGTCATGAGGCAGCTCGCCCGTAGCTCCTTCTACGGCTACAACATGTGAGCTCGACCATGCCGAGCTCCATCCATAGATCATCCACCTTGTGGCCGTCTCCACCTAGTCATGCCAGAGAGAAGGAGGTCAACAAAGGCATGCACACCAATCTCCCGGCGTCCACCTAGCCCCTGGAAGACCAGAACTATAATAAGAAGACTCAAACAGCAGCAAGAACTATATATAGCCGACAATTTCAAATGCGAGAGAGGGAAGTATTGTGTGTGAGAGAGCAGTCAACCATCCTCATGACAGGTTTTTTTTTTTGCCTAGTCATCCTCACAACTAGGTCTCACTGATCAATTTTGTTGTCAGACGCAAGTGATATTCAAATCAGTATTATTTGTTACTCATCGGCCTCTAGTCGTCCCATGGTTGGTTCCAAACCATGAAGGTTGCAAGTAGGCAATTGGCGTGTTGAATTCTACCCCACCTATTAAAAGTGACTAGGCAGAACCCAGAAAGGGGGGAGGGACTCTGCTTAACCTAATCGAACAAGAAGGGGAACAACGACGATGATGAGCTTGTAGTTTGCGAGGTGCCAATGACCGAGAGGTGGCTGCGTATACCTGGCCATCGCTCGAGCCGGGCCGGGCCTGACCAAGCCTGCCGCAGAAATCCCAGGCCCGGGCCCGGCCCGGCCCGGGCGTCGGGCCTAGAAATCAGGCCCAAGCCCGGCATGTCAACGTAAAAGCCCGCCGGGCCTCGGGCCGGGCCTCTTCGTTAACTCGCGAATATGACGGGCCTGGGCCCGGCCCAGCCCGCCCTTCGGGCTCAATATCTAGGCCCAGGTCTGGCCCATGAGGAGCGTCGGGCCGGGCTTTTTCGGGCCAGGTCGGGTAGGGCCGGGCTGCCCATGGCCAGGTATATGGCTGCGGGAAGGGTATTAAGGTTGTGTGGCGGGGGTTTGGCAACGATGACCAATGGGTGGGGGTAGGCATGCTAGTGAGGTCACGCGAGCATTGTCGTCGTCGGGTGACTTTCCTTTTCCACGAATGATTTTTGGAAAGTTTTAAAAAATTTATTATTGCAAAAAAGACGTTCATGAATTATAATAAATGTTTAGAAAGATTTCAAATGTTCAGGAAAAAGCATCCTGTGTTTTATAAAATATACAAAAAAAAATAAAAATACACATTTGAAAATTCCATGATTTCTAAAATTGTTCATGATTTTTTAAAAACATCAGGAATTTTAAAATATTCAAATGAATTAGAATATAATCATGCTTTAAAACGTCTACGTGTGTTAGAAAGGAGCCACAAAAAAGACGATCAGAGAAAAAAATTCCAGCGAAACCAGTAGAGAAATAACCGAAAGACCGAAATAAAAACTGGTGGACGCAACAACCAGCCACGCTACATGGCCTGGCCCATCACGCGAAAGAATAGGAAATTGTTAAAATTTTGAATAGGAAACCGCGAGAGCAACTAGTTGATGAGTACTCCTTCGGAAGCCTTCCAACGATCATTTGGAAAGCGCGCTCTCATCCACCATCACGTGTCACATTTTGGACGCTTCCTCCGAATTTTCTTTTTATCTTTTCGCACGGGTATTCGGCTTTTTAAATGGTTTTTTCAGCTTTTCGGTTTTCCACCGGTCTTTCTTACCTTTTTTTTTACTTCCACGAAATACACGGTTTTTTTACTTCCACGAAATACACGGTTTTGCTTCCGCGAGAGGCACAGCCGTGCTTCTCGAAAATGAAAAAAAAACGCATTTTTTCTGTTTTTTTTTCTTCCGTGAGAGGCACAGTTTTGCATCCGTGAGAGGCACGGTTTTGCTTCCGTGAGAGGCACGGCCGTGCCTCTCGGAAACGAAAAAACACATTTTCTCTTTTTTCTCCTTCCGTGAGAGGCACGGTTTGGCATCCGCGAGAGGCATAGCGTGCCTCTCGAAAACGGCTTTCGGAAATGGAAAAAACATGCTCCTAGTTCGGTTTTTTCGTCCTTTTTTCATGAAAAAATCATCAAAAACAATAATATGGGATGTAGTTTTGAAGATCTCGTCGCGAGGAATCCAACAATAAAAATGGTTCAAAATTTGGACGCACGTTTAAAAGATAAAACATATTTTTTTTAAACAAATCTATGGAAAAAGAAAAAACTAACAGGTTACGACAAGTGACGCATACCACTTATCGCAACCTGGAAAGGTGGGAACGATTTCTGGAAGGAGTACTTTTTAATTAATGATTTTGGAAAATTGCTCCAGTTCAGAGACAGGAGGCCCATTCGGTAGTACAGCGCACCTCGGCCGTAAAAAGTTCCTGCCCGAAAAAAAATAACCAACTGAACAAGAGAAGGGGAACAGCGCACCTCAAAAAGAAAAAAGAGAGAAGGGGAACAGCGGGGCGGCGGCGGCGGCGGTAAGCTGCAGGCTGCGCGCGGGGGTGGAGGAAGGGCAGCAAGCTAACGAGGTCGGCGGCAGGCGGTCGGGAGCAGCATCGTCGTCGGGCAAAGGTATGGCCTTCTTCGTCGGCGTCTTTCTCAGGCAAGCCCTTTGAATCCCGGTCGGATTCAGCCAGCCCAGGACCAGTATGGCGTCTTTCTCAAGCGAATTCGCTCTTTTTTCTCTCATATAGTCAGATCTTGGCCAGTGCTCGCTCGCCGTTCTAAAGATTGAGCTGCTTCGATTCGTTGCTACCCACGAGGCATGCCTTCGACGCTGAGGAACATGCCGGCAGTGGCCGCCGCGGCGACGGAGTGCCGGCTCAGCGGACAAGCGGGTGCCAAGCAAGAAATCGTCCCCGGCAAAGATCACAAGTGCTTCGTGCGCCTGCACGGCGACCTGATCGTGAGCTACCGGATGCGCGCGGTGGGAGGGTCCAAGAGACCCACGCTCCTGCACGAGGAGGCTCCCAAGAAATTCGACAAACTCTTTGAGCTCTTCGATCCCGACGCCTTCTTCCAGAGCTACCTGGCCTGCCGCGACGCCATCCACCAGATGCTCGTGCAGACGCCGCTCGTCGGCGAGTTCGACCTCGCCCCCGACAACTGGGACGACTTCCTGCCCCACGATCTGGCCACTTTCACGGTGGGCGCGGCTCGGCGCGACGCCGATGAACATGGGAGAGTCGCCCTTCGCTACAACGTCGACATGGATCTCATCATCTGGGTGAAGATCTTCTACAGCGAGCCCAAGGCGCTGCTCCTCGCCTGCAACCAGCGTGCCGCGGTGACACGTTGCCTGTTCGAGGAGACGCCGACCGACTGCTGTGTGTGCATGGAGGATTTCGTGGCGCCGAGAGACAGCGACACCACCGTGAGGCTGCCGTGCTCCCACGCCTTCCACCGTGCCTGCATTTTGCCGTGGCTTTACAAGGCATCAACGTGCCCAAAGTGTCGCCATGGCTTGGCCAAGTACCTTGATGCCGCCACCGACACACCAATGGGGAAGTTCCCCGGCCTCCCCAAACCTTCCTGATCGGTCGACCCCCCAATGGGGGAGTTCCTTCCAAGGATCAATAATTATGTATAATCGTACTCCCGATGCTCTACTCTATAGTTGTATTCCTTGTGGGCATGTCCAAGGATGATCTTTCCTGAAGCAGTGTGGTAACAACGGTACATGTGTGAAATGATTTCTAGTTTGGAGTAACAGCATCTGCATATCACATTGCCCAGTTTATTGTTTGCTTGTGCCCTCAATGTGGAACAAGGTTTAAAAATAAGGGCAACATCAATGTATATGCACTGCAGGTTGTGGTTTAAAATAATGATCTTGAAAAGGTTGGGTTTGTTTCTTCACTTTATCTGTGTATTTTGTTTGGCCATGAACTGAACATGTCTACAACTTCTTGCAGGGAAAAGGTCGAATCCCTTGAGGAAGCTGGAAGTCATTCTTTATGCCATCTGCGAGATTCTAGTGGAGTAAAAACAAGATTCTTTTCTCGTGCTTGTTTGTATTGCTAACTTCCTGCTAAAATGAAGTTAAAAATGATTTCACACACAGATAAGAACTACTCCCTCCATTCCTAAATATAAGTCTTTTTAGAGATTCTACTACAAACTACATACAGATGTATATAGATACATTTTAGAGTGTAGATTCACTCATTTTGCTCCGTATGTAGTACATAGTGGAATCTCTAAAAAGACATATATTTAGAAACAAAGGGAATACTATTTGCAAGCCATTATTAGCATATAACAAATGAGATGGGATTTCGCAAAAAAAAAATATGTGACAAAATCAGCCTACCCATTTTTAACTTCCTATATTCCGTTTGAATGATTTTCCTATACTATGAGAAAGGAGGATGAATCTTGTTTGTTGATTGCTGCCTATGATTCCCTACTGAAAATGATGAAATAGATCTTCTTACTAATAAGATGTGTTCCCGTTTTGTATAAATTTCTCTCTTTAGTTTCTGCTTATAGAGGATCGAAGAATAGAAATACTGATTATGGTTTATGTGCTTATTTCTCTGGTTCTTGTAGATGATGTGTCCTTAGTTTGACGGGCATTGAAGAGTTCGGGCAATTTTTCTTTGTATTCGGGCAATTTCTAACCAATTTGTGTGCTTGAGTGAGTTCGTCCTCTCACTCCTATATATACCAGCAAGGATTTCTAAAAGCCAATTTGTTTCAGAAATAGATACAACAGATCATGCATGATTCATTTGAAAAAATCAATCATTTATTCATGCACTACGAATCAAAGACATAATGAGACCAAGAGAGAGGGAAATAGAAAAAAAAAACAAATGAGTCCCAACTTCTCTTTAACTAGGTACCTGCAAACTTTACATTTTGTTGTCCTTGTTGTAGTAGTTGGTAGCACACATACAGAGTACACTTGGATGTGGCACCAAACCAAGCGACTGCCAAAGGGATACAAGCTATTTCCCAGGGAGATGAGATCAACGAGCATGTCAGCATATATTGAGTCGGCAAACACTAACTACAATGATATAACAATGCAGGCTCCCTGGATTCCGTATATGCCTTGCTGGGTTGCATCCCCGGATTCAGCACTGCACTGTAGGCAGTTCATCCTCCTGCACAAGTAGAAGAAAGGACAACACCAGGTCAGACAAAAACGGTGGGGCACTAACTACTATTACATTAAAACGGTGGGGCACTAACTACTACTTCCTCCTTCCAAAAATAAGTGTCTCAACCTTAGTACAACTTTGTATTAGAGTTAGTACAAACTTATTTCGGGACGGAGAGAGTATTACATTAAAATGGCGGCAATAACAGTTACATTAAGTTTCATCTTACTTGATGAATAAGAAAAGCAGCAAGTGCCCATGTTACTAAATTAAAAAGAAAGCAAATGTCTGCATAGATGAAACGCATAATTCTTCACTTGATGAGTGAGGAAAGTAGCAAGTGCAGATCATTCTTCTAAGTCATTTGGAAAATCAAACAGATCAGTCATCAGCAAAACCACGAGAATTTCTCGACGACTTACTTGATGAGAGAAGATGGTCCGCTAGCAATGCACAGTGGACAACAAGAGAATCACGAAAGCGTTGGCCAATATCATCATCCTGCAACGCTGCTCGCACAGAAGGAAACAACGCTGCTCGCACAGAAGGAAACAACACATGATCAGAAATTCTGGGACAAGAGGGAGGCCTCTCAATTCTTTCCATTGTATACAATCAACATAAAACTCAAAATAAACAGGTAATATGAATATACATGATATAACAATTCATTCGAGCAATTCTCTAGGACTAGGAGTGAGACATGGCACATCACTCCGAAGCACCCATTTGTTCAGCTATCATAGCAAACAACTTAATAGTCATGCAGCAAGAGTGAATCTACCTAACAAAGGTGTTTGAAAGCATAGAGGATGATTGTCCATTTCTGCTCATTTCTAACTTATAATCATACTCAGGTAGAAAACAAAATCAATGCGTAAAGAAGGCTGAGAAAATCAGTACCCGACTGCAGTCTTCTTGCCCACCCAGTTGCTCTACACGGTCTCAACAGCCGCCACGCCAGCGTCCGTCATCCTAGCCCCATGGAAAAAGAGTCCACGGGGAGGGGGTCCTCCTCGTCTCTATGATAGTGGTAGCGTATTTACAAAAATTGTATGATATTAAGTACTCCCTAAGAACTTGCGAGGTTTCCCTAGCTACAGGTTCACACATTTGACTTATCTGGCATCCAATAAAACCTTCTTTAAAAAGCATAACGAGTATATATCATTTGGTTTCGCTAAGGCTAACATAATAACCACGAGTATAATGAGAAAAAAAGAGTGGTTAGATTGACAACGGGTATCATACAAATACACACTAAACTACAATACTTGGGGCGCTCGGTTCTGCAGTGGGAGGCTCGGCCGGCGGGTGGAGCAATGCTCCCCGTCATTGGCTGGCCACGGTGGCAAAGGCGCTCCGGGGGATTGGGCCGGCCCGTCGGCACATAGGCCCACGTGTTATTCAGCCTATTGGGCTGTTTTTTGGGTCATTTTGCCCTATTGGGCTTTTTTAGGCCATATATATAATAAAAGTAAAAAAAGACAAACAAGTCGTGGCGTGCCTTCCCACGTGCCCAACCTCGAGACCCAGGCATGGCCCCTGGCGTGCTGCATGCTAGGTACGACCCGTTTAGCACGTGGCATACCGTGCCTCCATGCTAACAGGACAGCCCAGCTGGCACGGCCCAGATGGCCACCTTTGGTTTGTAATCGACCCGACCGAAGCGACGCGAGAGCTATTTCTCACTTTAAGCGAGACGATAGCTTGCTCTCGCCAGGGATCGATCCCAGGACCAACTAGTTCGAACATACCACACTAGCCACTGCATCACCTATCAAGTTCGTGCTTTAGTACTAGGACGAGTACTATTAAAGGAAATAAGGCGGTTTTCACAGTTTTTTTTCTTTGGTTTTCTTTATTCTCTGTTTTCCTTCGTTTATTTATTTTTCTTCTCCGTTTTTGCATTTTTTTATTTATTTTTCATTTTACATTCTTATATACATGATCTATATTTTTTCAAATACTTGTTCAACATTTTTTATATACATGATCAACATTTTTTCAAATACTTATTCAACATTTATTTCAAATACTTGTTCAACATTTTCCACATATTTTTTGAAGAGTTATTTTTGTAATATATATATATATAATATTTTAAAGTATAAACAAAAGTACACAAATAAAAGTAAAAAAGAAAACAGAAAACGTAAAAACAAAAACAGGAAAAAGAGGCTGTGGCCTCCCGCGCTCGTGGGCTGGCCCAGCTCGCTCGCCCCTTGAGCGAGTCCGAAGCCAGACTCGCTGATGGCGAGAAATAGGCGCGCCCCCGAAGCGAAGCGCGCGAGCCACTCTCCGGCGGCCGCAGCTGGACCCCATCTCACTCCCCAGCGCCGCCTCCTCCCCGTCGACCACCGCCGGCCGGACCGCCTCCGTGCCTCCCCGCTTCTCCACCGCCGAGCACCCCCTGCTCCGCACCTCTTCTCCAGCCCTGCTTGTTCGAGTAGCAGCTGCGCCGCCGCCTCCCCGTACGTTCCCCAGAAAGGTAACGCTCCATCCCACCTTCGCCCTCCTCCCTCCCTCCCCAACCCCTCCTGCACCATGTTCCGGCCAATTTTTCCCCAGAAATTTCTCGCAATATAACTGCAATTGGTCTAGTGATCGTGATGGTTGCTTCGCTTGCTTGGGATTAGACTAGTCTATGCAGTAGGTGCACGCTCTGAGCTCGCTCGCAAGGTGTTTGCGATAATGCCTCCAGGAAAGTTGAAATGTCAATTTGTTCAGCCAATGTAGAATTGTATGTTCGACAGGATATATAGGAGCCTATGGACATTAAACTTTGTTCATTATTAAATTGAAAAGAAAATTGTACTATTCGTACACAAACAAAACATCTATGGGTGCAGATGTTGGCACTGCGCGATTAAATTGAAAAGAAAATGCTCTGATCTGATGAGCATATACGGTGTGCGTCAATTCATGCATCCAAGGCGTCTTCTCTTCTGTATGGAGAGAAGCTGGCTTGCATTGACGGCTGATGATGATTCTTTCTGTTGCATAGTTTAAAATGCAAGCATTTTGCACCGGATAACCAAGTATTCTGTCAGGGTTAATTTTAATTTAGGATGCTGTTCTGCACTTTTGCTTACTATACGCTCCTCCTTTTGCCGGTTTTATTTCCTTAGGCAATGTGCTCGGATTCAGCCAGGACATCACGCGATTGTGCTCTGTTTCTTCTCAGGTCCAGCTTGATTCGAGCTTCCTCCTGGACAGCCACGAGGCATGCCTTGGCCGCCGTTGAGCAGGGTGCCGCCGGTGGCCACGGTGGCGACAGAGTGTCGTCTCAGCGGAGAAGGGAGTATCAAGCGAGACATCATCATCAACCCGAGCAAAGGTCACAGGTGCCACGTGCTCCTGCACGGCAACCTGCTGGCGCGCTACACACTGCAAGCAGTGGGAGGGCCCAGGAGACCCACCCTCCTGCACAAGGATGCTCCAAGGAAATTCAACCAAGCCTTTGCGCTCTTCGATCCCAACGCCTTCTTCCAAAGCTACTCGGTCTGCCGCGACACCATCCATCAGATGCTCGCGCAGACGCCGCTCCTCGGCGACATCGACCTTCCCGCCGACAACTGGGACACCTTCCTTCCCCACGATCTGGCCACGTTCGTGGCGGACGGATCCCGCCGTGACACCGACGAGAACGGTGGCGTCACCCTCCACTACAACATGGAAATGTCTCTGACCATCTGGGTGGAGGTCATCTACAGAGAGCCCAAGGCGCTGCTTCTGGCGTGCGACGAGCGTGCCACGGTGACTCAATGCCTATTCGCGGCGACGCCGACCGACTGCCCTATATGCATGGAGGATTTCGCCAGCGACGACAGTGACACCACCGTGAGGGTGAGGCTGCCGTGCTCCCACTCCTTCCACCGCGGCTGCATCTTGCCGGGGTTCTACAAGGTGGCCAAGTGCCCAAAGTGTCGCCATGACTTGGGCAAGTACCTTGTCGCCGCCACAGACACCCCAATGGGGAAGTTCCCCGGCCTCCCCCAACAACCCTGATCGGTCGACCCGAAGCATGATGTTCCGAGGATCAAGGGTTCTAACCGTGCTATCAGGCTATGGAATCCTATACATGCTTACGAATCCTGCAGCCACGAGCAGATAGAGACTAGTTGATGATATAACATGTAGAGGATGACTTGTATATGCAGTGACTCTCTTCTTAGTATCATGTGGTCAAATGGATCATCTTTTGGTATCTACCGGTCAATTGGATCCTCAGCAAAATCCAACTGCTGGCGTTTCTTCTGGACAGCAAGTCTGTGGTAGGTTTCATTCAGCGGGCAAATACATAAACCTGCCATTGAATGCTTAGCCAGGCTTCAGGTGGGCATTTTTTGCCTTGTGGTTTTGGTTTACATGATCAGATAGGGCCTCTGCATGTTCTGGTGCCGTGAAATGATAATTTTGTTATCCTGTTAATCACCTTGTTGTAATTGCCAAATAGTATTATGCAGTAGATTGTAAAATCTATCTTCAATTGGGTGCAAGTATATACTATCCTCTTCCATTTCATCGTCTAATAAGTTCAGCAGGGCAAGAGCCAGAAAGAAAGCAGGTTCAGACTGCTCTATTGATCAATTGTTATGTACAGCACACCACTAAACATCAAAGTACGACTTTGCCAGTTACAAGACAGACTAGCTAGTAATGTCGAAATGACAACCTATAGCTAAATTATGTGTCGATTGTCTCCTTAGAGTACACAAGTATATAGCCACTAAGAGTTGGAGATGCTCTGCACTGCACAAAAAGATTTACGTAGTAGGCCACATTCAGTCCTCTCATTCCAGGCTGATCTACATGGCCTAACATTTTGGGAATTGTAGGTGTTACAAATGTGCTTGGTTTGCTGTCAAAATTTGATAAGGCCAAGACTTGCCAAATTTGTTCAACTTTACATGAGGTCGGCTAGATCATTCGCCAAGGCAACCCGGTGGTGGTGGTGGTGGTGGTATGTGTTGGGGGCCGACCGAACTCCTCCTGCTTGGGGGGCAAGGTACCCCTCCCGAGTTGGCCGACCCACTCCCCATGGCCGCCAATATAAAGGGTGTGAGCGCAGGGAGAGGGCACCCAAAAGCCCTATCTGCCATCCTCTCCCTGGCTGCCGCCCCTCCACTATTTGAGCCCCCCCCCCCCCCCCCCCCCCCCCCCCCCCCCCCCCCGGCGCGGGCTAGATTGGATCGTGGATTCCTTGTTGTTCCGGTGTGTTGTCATGGTTTTGCTGCCCAAAAATGATAAAGCCAAGACTTGCCAAAATTGCGCAACTTTATGTGAGGTCGGCTTAGATCATTCTATAATCAACCAATTAGTAATCAGTATTTGAAAAAAATGCCAGAAATTGACATGCCAAACTTTTACACCAAACCAGGCATTGCGCTGGAACATTCTTACCAAATATTCAAGGCTACAATGACTAATGTGCCAAAGAAAAGCCGCCCCTATAGAATGTTCATTTAGCTTGTTCAATAAGCGCAATCCGCGTCGTATTCGGACTCCAATAAAAATGAAGACTTGCCTAGCAAGACACACTGAAAAGGACGCTTGAATAATAGCATGCTCAATTTTTTCTTTATGAACACGACAACGCAAAGAACACACCCCAAAATGTCCCCCACACCGAAACACCTTCTCTCGAGCATGTCGCGGGTGTTTAGTCCATCCGAGTGCAAAAGCCATGGAAAACACCTTTAGCTTCATCCGAAGCTTCATTTTCCAAATCAAAAGATAAGGACCATGCCACTTTTGTGTGGGCATGCTTCCTTCCTTTCCAAAATATAATGTGTATAGATTTTATTTTTTCCGAATGTCAGGCCCCATAAAGCTCAAGCAAGTTTCTCAAGAATCATATAAGTATTAACACATCCAACTCTACATGCAAAAAAGAAAAACTTCTACATCAAACGAAGCATTGATCTGAAACATTCTCCCCGGAACTTCAAGGCCACAATGACTAATATCCCAAAGAAAAACTGCCCCAACAGAATGTTCATTCGGTTTGCTCAATAAGCGCAATCTGCGTCGCATTCTGACTATAATAAAGATGAAGACTTGCCTAGCAAGACACACTAAAAAGGACGCTTGAATAATAACATGTTCAATTTTTTCTTTAGGAACACGACAACAGAAATAACACACCCCAAACCTACGTCCACACCGAAATGCCTTATCCAAAGCATATAGCGGGTGTTTAATCCATCCGAGATCAAAAGCCATGAAAAACACCTTTAGCTTCATCCCAAGCTTCGGCTTCCAAATCAAAAGACATGGATTAGGACACTTTTGAGTGGGCATGCTTCCTTCGTTTCCAAAATATAATGTGTATAGATTTTTTTCCCCGAACGTCAGACCCCGAAAAGCTCGAACAAGTTTGTCAAGAATCATGTAAGCATTAACACATCCAACTCTATATGCATGCTTCCTCTGTAAAGTGTTTCGGAAGGTACTCAAATGTTCTAGAATATGATGGAAGCTTCCAAGAAGGGCTGGAAGGTTTTGGAATATTCTGAAACATTTCGGACTCCTACGGGATAACCCCTCGCTTTCTTGGGGGGCAAGGCAGCCTGGTGGGGCCAGTTCGGCCGAACCCCTCCTAGTTTGAAGGGCAAGGCAAGTGAGGTGGAGTCCTGGTAGGACTCCGCCCTGGTTGCCCCCTCCTCCATGGACACATATATACAAGGGACTAGGGAGCACAACAGAAAGCCCCTGGCTGCCGCGCCCTCCCTAGTTGGCCACCGCTTCCCTCTACCCATCTACATTAGATCTAGTGTTCACCGTAAGGCTGCTGCAACTCCTTCTCGTAGTTCCCCGCTGCTTTGTTGTGTCGGTCCACAAGCTGTTGTGGTGTTGCTACTTCGGTACATGTGAATACCTTGGAGGTGTCATAATCGCCGACGCTAGACCAGACGGATCATCATGAGGAGAATCTCTCCCGGCTAAGAGCAACCTAGTTGTGGGAGTTGGAGGACTCCATTGACACCATCAATATCTCCGTTGCGTCGACGATCATCGAGGGTATGATCTCGTTACTTGCACATCAATAATGATCCTGGCTGGTTCGTGCACGGTAAAGAAAATGCATTTTGTGCAGCACATTCCCCTACAAAATACACCAAAGTATCAAATCTCAAAGGGTGTTTGCAATAGAAGTAATGTAGCCAGTAAGAGCTGGAGATGCTCCATACCTAAGAAGATGTAGGCAGTAGGCCACATAAAATCCTCTCCTTCGAGGTTGATCTAGATGGCCTAACGTTTTGAAAGTCGTTCTTATTACGAGTGTGCTTTGGTTTGCTGCCAGAAATTGTTAAAGCAAAGACTTGCCAAATTGCACAACTTTATGGAAGGCCAGCTAGATCATTCGATAACTAATTAATTAGTAGTCAATATTTAAAAAGTTGTCAGAAATTGGCACGGAAAACTTTTGCACCAAACCAGACATTGCTCTAGAGCATTTTCCCAAGAAATTCAAGGCCACAATGATTAATATCCCAAAGAAAAGTCACATCTATGGAATGTGCGTTTACCTCAACAAGCACAATCCGCGTCACATTCGGACTCCAGCGAAGATGAAGACTTGCCTAGCAAGACACACTAAAAAGGGCACTTGGAAAATAAAATGCTCAATTTTTGTTTAGAAACACGGCAACACTGAGAACTCACCCCAAACCATTGCTCACACTGAAATGCCTTCTCCCGAGCATGTTGCAGGTGTTTAGTCCATCTGAGATGAAAAGCCATGAAAAACACCTTTAACTTCATGCGAAGCTTCAATTTCCAAATCAAAAGACATGCATGGACCAGGCTAATTTTGTGTGGGCATGCTCCCTTTGTTCCAAAATATAACATCTATACATTACTTTCGGGACGTCGGACCCTGTAAAGCTCGAGCAAATTTATAAAGAATCATATAAGCATTTTTTAGTGAATATAATCATTATTAATAATCCAACTCTACATGGAAAAAAAGTTTAGGGGTCTGCATAAGAGGCGAGGTATACTGGTGAGAGACGAGATTAAGCAGCCCTGTAGAATGTTCATTTAGCTTGCACAATGAATGCAATCCACGTCGCATTCAGACTCAAATAAAGATGAATACTTGCCCAGCAAAACACACTAAAAAGGGCGCTTGAATTGTCTTTAGGAACACGACAACACAAAGAACACACGCCAAAATACCTTATCCCAAGCATATCATGGGCATTTAGGGCTAGTTTGGTTCTTGTCCACAGTTGTGTGCCTGGGAAAATTTGCTGCCTGGTGTGGACACAAATCTCGAATGATTTCTTGCCTGGTCAGGCAGCCTAGGCAAAAAGGGTGCTTGGTTCTGGCCTAACCATGGAGAGCTATTAGGATTAAAAAATTACCTCGTGAGCCGTGAGGACAAACATAAAGTACAGTTTGCATACTAGTACTTTCTCTGTTCCTAAATATAAGTCTTTTTAGAGACTTGAATATAGACCACATACGGATGAATATAGAGGTATTGCATAGTGTAGTGGACTACATACAGAGTAAAATGAGTGAATCTACTCTCTAAAATAAATATGTCTATATATGTATGTACGTATTTAGTTTGTGTTGAAATGAGATTGTGACGCGCATAAAGAAAGACCTTTGCCGTGGCGATGAGGACGAGCGGCGGGCCACGTCAGCCCACGCGTCCACGCCCCCCTGGCAAGAAACCACGCACCCGCCGAAACCCCCACGCGCACCCCGCCGTCCGATCCCGCCCACAGGACCGAACCGACGGCCGGATCCGCGCCTCCCCTCGGTCGGCGCCCCGCTAGATCTACCCCGCGGCTCGCACCCAGCGCCGCACCACCCGTCTCGCCCACCGGAAGCCGCAGCGGCCACCGGATTCCCCACCCCACCCCCAACCCGGCGACCCACCCACGGTAAGGGAACATGCTGCGCGCGGAGCCGGCGGCGGCGGCGGCGGCTTAAAAGGGCTTCGAGCCCTCCCTGTACCCCCACCCCACCCCACCTCGAACCCTACCTCGCCGCCGTATCTCTGATCTGAAGAACCGGAGGAGCGCAGTGGAGTCCTAGTCCGTTCCCGCCTGCTCCTTTCTACCCCCGACCCCGCCGCGATGAGCCTCCGCAGGTATAATTCCTCCTAACCCCTCTTAAATCTCTCTGTCTTGAGGGTGCGTGCTGTTCGGTGGCTGCTTGAATTGGATAATCCATTTCTGTTCAAGTTCAGTTATCTGTGCTCGGGCTGGCTCAGGTTGCTTCGATTTGATGCTCTTGCTTGTTGCGTAGGCGTCAGGCGTCAGGCGTCAGGCTGCTAGTTTGTTATGCGCGATCTAATTATCCGATGCTTGCATACATGTCATGGTGTCACTGCGTAGGAATCGAGTAGCAGCTAGACTTCAGTTTCTTGTGCTAGGCTTCAGTTTCATGCTTTCGCTAATCATGTTTGCATCGGTCTACGGATTGCACTATGGGACCTAACTATTCAGTGCTTGCATACATGTCATGGACTCATCCTGTTGCATCTTATCTAGAATGACGAGGAACAGAGTATAAGCTAGAGTTTTCGTCCCGTGGGATGGGAGCAATTGCGTGGGCGTGGCGTGGCAGTAATAGCCGTGCATGCCTGCTTTCTGTAGAGCGTCCCTGGTAGCTAGGTTAGCAAAGTGAGTGGATCGCATACTTGCTGTGCATAATTGGTTGGCGCCAGGCGCTAGATGGCCGTTCGCGCGAAAAGTTGACCGTTTTGTGCTCGACCTGCTCCCTGCTGCTGCTGCTTCATATTGATTGATGCTTGAGTTATTACAAGTGTTCTAAGTAGCTATGTAATATGCTCGTGTAGTCAGGGGACAACCTTGTGTGGTGTGATGCATGTCATGATAGTGCGGCACCGAAATTGTCGGAGATTCAGTAAGCTAGAGCTTTCATTCAGTGCGTACTAATTAATTGTAGTTTCCTGCATAGCCGTTACCGCTCGCTAGACGACAGAGCAAGTTACCTACTCGCTAAACGTGTTTGCTCGGTGCTGATTATTTGACATTTCTGTGCTCAGATTTCACCCTTATGCGCTCGAGCTTGTCCGTGCTACTTAAGTCGCGTGCTTTTATTTGTCATGCACGCCTTGCATGTTAAGTTACTATTATGCACGTAACTACTAGATATTTACATATTGAGAAGCAACCTTATATGATGCTTTCCCAAATGATAAAAATGAACTTTGAATGCCTGTCTAGTACAACGCGTGTCTGCCAGCTGGATAACATCGTAAGTTACATACTGACTAAACAAATGTTAGAAGTTTGATGTGCTGAGTGCTACTGACTAACGCTGCTTACCTAATAGGCACAACAAGCTTTGTGCACAAGCTGTCATCATCCAGCCATTCTCAAGACTAATATGGCGATGCCATAAGGTGCTTTTAATGCCATGGGATTATACTATGGCCTTAATGTTGCTCTATTCGGTAATGTCCGTTGTGGAGATTCCGAGAGCAACATTGGCAGTTTACAACCAGGCCACAATGCTAATGTTTGTCGCAGCAGCAGTGTTAGCTTCTCTCCATCATTGTTCGCTGCTGAGCCCTTATGTGGCTGCACCAGCAGCGTTCCTGGTCGGAGGAACAATGTGAAGCTGCATGGGTAAAGCATCACAAAGGCATAATTATTCTTTAATAATTGTGGTATTGCACCCAGTATTATTCAAGAAAAGGAAAATTTTATAGACTGAATAAAATATCATACTCCAGATAGCAAGATCTACCAACACCTACCTTTTTAGTCGTTTACATATCAGGTCATATGAGCTGGAAAATAAACTTTATTGCTATTAAATGGGAAAGCACCACTGGCAAGAGCACCTTTCTCCTAGATACTAATCTTTAGCATCTGTAAGGGTTTAAGACAGGTTTTAACAATCCATCATCCATTTACAAGAAGTCATTTCTATCAACGTAAAGGGTTCAACTTTAATGTTTCAGCACAGGTTAATTCCACGAATACTCAACTAATTTTTTTTCCCAGAGAAACAGAACATAATAATATTTATTTCATATTCTTGTAAGTTTCCATGCGCCATCAGTAATTATTGGTGAATTTAGTCCTGAGGAAACTCACACCCCTTTGTGATTTGCAACTTACTACTGCCAATGGTAATCCTTAATAGTTAACACCTCACCAGGAGAACAAAATGAGCATTGATAACATCTCCAGGTTGTTTTTACTTGTTAGTTGAAAGGCTTAGTGAATCATTGAGCTAATATTGGTGTAGATTGCTCTTTTCTTTTCTGGTGATATCTTTCCATGGTTTGGTTCTGCATGGTGTGTCATGAAAGAAATTCATAGATCTGTCACACAATACTTTTTTTTCCTCCACCCATGCTCCCCCTCTGTACATATCTTTATTCCTTTTTTTTTCTGCTTATGTCCCAGGTCCATTTCACTTACCCTTGTGGATAACGTGGCTCGTTTTGAAGTTGCTTTTGTGCTTGCACAATCTAACTAGCTAGGTTAAGCTATACTCTTTGTTTACTTACTGGTGTAAATCTGTAAAGAAAGTCAATACTTAGTTTTAGTCGAGCTTTGTGTAAAATATGGAAAGGAAGACTGGAATGATACTGGATGAACATGTTCTGAAAGCTAATGATCGCAAGAGGAAACATGAGTCTGCTGTGAAGATTACTGGCACAGATGATTCTGCTGAGGTCTCTCAGCATGCTGATGGTTCTGCTGTCCTTAAGAAGTCTAAAATGACCTCTTGTGCTGGCCATATTCTGGAGTGGTATAAGAACTTCAAGACAAGCGGGTTGCCGGTGCGTGTGCTTTGTTACCACCAGGGTAAATGGAGGGATTTTCCAAAGCATGTTGTGAATCTAGTACAGCAGGACTTCCAGTTGAAGAGGCCAATTACTAATGCTGTATCCAAGAACCAGCAAGTCCTGTTGGACTTTATGCACATGGTCTGCATTGATTCTTCGATGACCACAAACAAGCCAATAGCATGGATTGATGTTCATGGTAACCGCTTCTTTCCAGAGTTATGTGCTGGACTGGTAACATCTAAACCATCTCAGCATGGGAAAAGTGACCCCAGTGGTAAATCTAAAGCTGGTGAGTGTGCTGGGACTTGGATTTTAACAGCTGGAGCTGAAAGCTCGAGTTCAGATTCTGTTGATGCAGTACTCCCTCATGCTAAGAAGGTTAATAACATACTGGAGGAAGAACAGGAGGTACATAATTATGCTGCTGTTGAAAATAATAAAGCTGGTCCTGCAATCTGTTTGAATGAACCTGCTGGTGGAAACATACATGCTGCTACTTGTAAGCAGAAAATTGGCCAACCTGTTGATTCAGCTGTGCGCAAATTATTACTTGAAGGGGCAGGCCAACCTTTTAGTGAAGAAAATATTATTGGCATCTACAGAACCCCACTGGTAGATCAGCAAGGGCGGGCTCGCTTCAATTTTTTCCAGAAGGAACTTGAAGCCACCAAAATGCATCGTGGGAACGCAAATGTGCGCTACGCATGGCTACCTTGTTCCAAGGATACTATGGAGGAGATGATGATGCGTGGTGTTCTGGAAGTTACAAAACCCATGCTGGGGCCAATGTATGGCATTGGTACACATCTTGCTCCAGCGAACTGTGCCAAAACTTGGTAAACACTTGTTCTGTTTCTCATTTATCTATGTATGCTAATCTAAACTTTAGGCCATAAATCCATCTGTTAAAAAAAATTCACTGCAACAAATAGAGTATTTATTTGTATATATGCATCTTTAGATTTTCTGCTGGATTGCTCTTGCTTTGAGTATTCAGTAGTTTCTTATGATCTTACTTGATTATTTTTTCACAGTGCTAGCTACTCAGATATTGACGAAAATGGCATCATGAGGATGATGCTGTGCCGTGTTATAATGGGGAATGTTGAGGTTGTACTTCCTGGATCAAAGCAATTCCAGCCAACCAGTGGAACATTTGATAGTGGCGTGGATGATCTTCAAAAGCCAAAGCACTATGTCATATGGGATGCTAATGTGCATCGACACATCTATGCTGAATATGCTGTTGTTATCAAAGCACCTTCCATGACCAATGGTACTACTACAGCCACTCTCATGGTTCTTGATTTTATCTGTCTTTCCATTTTTCATTATTTCCTTCTGTGTTGTTTACACAAGAGAATTCATTTGATATTACTGCAGAATACTTGGCTAGAGAAGATACTGCATCCAACGTATCTGAGATAAGAAATTCTGGTTCAGCAGAAAGTGTAATTAAGGTATGCTTATTATGTTTAACTGGTTACAATCATATCTCAGCTTTGGTATACATTGTGCCTTGAATGGACAGCATGTTAATACCCCGCATGTATTGACTGCTGCATGTTTGGTGTGTATTAGCTAGGTGTATTCAGATAGGTTATTATCTACCATCTTATGGCTGTTGGCCTTCTTTTATCTAAAAAATATGATAAGCATAGATTTGAAAGTTGTTGGCGTGTTTGTTAAGGATTGTCATAATTTGCTTCCAAGCTTGCGATGGTACAGGGCTTAGTTATACTTATATGCACTCCATATGCGAGGAAAGACCTGCTTCATTCTGTGTTTTGTTTTAACTATACTCTTTTTGGTTGTAAATGAGAAATGATGAAATGGAATGAAGTGCTGTTTGTACAATTTCCTTTGTCTTTTCTTGGGATAAACTCATAAAACTGGCTGATAGTTGGTAACCAATGGATGAACTTAGTAGTTGGTACTTAATTTCGGTGTGACATTTTACTTGGGAAATTTCAGCTCATCATATTTGTTTGTTTGTTTGTTGTGATCAGGACGATAGCTCCGAAACCTTGGCATCTCCAGCTGATAAACAACAAGCACCCAGGTTTGGGCGTGCTCCTACTCGAAGGCCTCCTACTTCACCCTGGATGCCCCTCCCAATGCTTTTTGCTGCCATCTCCACAAAAGTTCCTCGTTCTGACATGGATGTAATCCATGGGCACTATGAAGAATTCAAGGTTGTTAACGCTGTTTTCCTTCCGAGATAATTGGTTACAGTTACTGTTCCCAATCACCGTGCTAAATGTGGTGTGCCTGTTAATGTTCGAACAGAGGAGAAAGATAAGCAGGCCCGAGTTTGTGAAACGGCTAAGACAGATTGTCGGCGACAAGCTGCTGGTTTCTACAGTAGTGAGTCTGCAACCTAAGGTACTTGAGACCAGCAATGCTAATCCTCCATGTCGTGTGCATACATTCAAAGTCGTCTTCATCATATGCAGTGGAGCCTGTTTTGTTGTGCATATGCTATTTGCTAACCACTGGCTCGTGTTGTCCATGACTGTTGCAGGTAGTGGCACCCATGGCAGGTGCTGAACTGCTACCAAGAAGAGCACCCGGCATGGGAGGGAGTAGCAGCCCTTGAGCAGCACCTCCAGAAGTTAACGGCAGTTTGTCGACATAACATCTCGTGGAGCCGCTCCTAGTGGAGAGGGAGAGAGAGAGCACAGGGAAAGCCATTAAGTTATGTGTCAGTTGGTCATAGACAAAACTAGTCGGTAATCTATGAGCAGCCTGTTAAGTTGGTGTAGCTTTGTTTCGTTCCATCCGGTTGAGTTTCCTGGCGTCAGTCAGTAACTGGAAACATTCTGTTGTAGCCGCTGTTGTTCTGTGCAAATCTGTTTGCAACTTGTACTGTGCTGTACTTGGTAGATTTGTTCTTTTAATTTTGAGTTGATGAACCTAGCATAGAATATGTAGACCTCACCTGATGGCGAGTTTCAAGTTAGCTCTAGATTTTCTCTCTTTTGCTGACGAGCCTAGCATAGAATTGATACAAGTGATGGTGAGTTTGAGTTGATTCATGTGATCTCCCCTTGGGGGCCATTGCTTCTTCGGCTCTGGTTGTGCTCGACGAAACATGGTGAAGTTTTGGTAAGACAAAATCGAGAGTTTTCTTGTTCGAGTCTACTTAATTTACCCTTGCTAGCCCTGATTTAATTTATGGGCTCTCTCTCTCTGAACAGAAATGAAAAGAGACGCCCCTGGTTTTTCGTAGTAACAAGATGATATGCCTGAGTTGGAGCAAGTTACCTTGGTGGCATGGCATCTTCAATCCAGCCGCACCAAGAAAAGAAGCAATCAGGTAGCAGGCAGGCAGGCATCTATCTCTAAGTGCAACAAGATGTATAGATGGCTTTTCTTTTCCAGATCACACTGAAGAACATGGTACATTTTGGTTCCATCTCCTCCTCACTAAACAAGTCACCAACAGATGCTCTGTTTAATTAACAAGCAAAGCCATGCATGAGTGAGAGTAAACCATACGACTACCATCCCAATATAAGAATATGCAAGTGCATGCACATTGGACTTGGGTACAAGAAAGGGAGAGAGGCAGACCCAATTGATTAAACACCATCCCGTTTCTCTGCTTGCAGCTGGAACAAACTCTTGTCGCCTTAGGCACCATCCCGTTTCATCTACCTCTCAAGGAAAATGGGTCCAGATGAAGCGGTATGCACCTTTGATCTAGCACATTCAATTTTTCTTCTTGTCATTGTGTTTTATTTATTTGTGTTCCAACCAAATGCAATGTTGTGGGTGCAATGTCGTTTATGTGTGAATTTGGGACTCATTTTCAGCTCTACATATTACCCCATCCATTCCAAACTAACTTATATATTTGACTCGTCTATGAAGATCTATATCTGCATCTAAAACACCAAATTAGTTCCGTTAGATTCTTCATAAATAATATATTTATAAAATATTAGCATTTTTCCTGTAGACTATATTAAATACAAGAAAGATTGAAATACTGTGCATACTTGGTGGTCTCTGCACCGAAGCTTCTTCCTGGGCACCACTGCGATACAAGAAGCAAGTTCGACGCAGCTGCTGCAGAAGCAGTTATATTCCTGGGAAAGTTAACAAGCAAGTACCAGAGCCGACCAAGACAATCTTTGAGAGTGGCGTCAAACTAGTTATATATTAACAAGGTTGATCCAAGTACTGATGATTCATTTGTGTGTCCCAATTGAAAAAGAAGAGCATAGTTTTCTGCTGGTAAGTTGGACGGATCTGCTGCTATTCTGGTACTTTTCTCAAAGTTCAGTTTTAGTTCAAAATGGAGTCAATTCCCCTGTTGCTTTTTTTTTTTAATTTACATTTGGCATGTGCTAACTACCATGACATAGGCAGTAATAGTGTTTCTTGACCAGCTATTTACATTTGGCACTATTTTCCTAGGTACCCAGCCACGGAATTAAGATGCTTCTTGATTAACGAAAGAAACACACGAGCAGTCACTTGGATATAAGAGGGGGCTGACATGCATCAGCTGAAAAAAGCAGAGATACAGAGCGAGACCATCGATTCATCTTGAGAAAATATCCAGATATGTAGAGATGTACCTAATCCAAGGATATTACAAAGAATTCAACATTGCTAATATTGCTTTACCTTTTGAGATACTCAGCAGTTACAGTACAGTTAATATGTCCAATCGTCATGCTAACTGTGATTTGCCTGTTAATGTTCAAACAGAGGAGAAAGATAAGCAGGCCCGACTTCGTGAAACGGTTAAGGAAGATCGTTGGCGACAAGCTGCGGGTTTCTACGACAGCGAGGCTACAACCAGTTATGCCAATCCTCCATATCGTGCCGCACATTTGGAGTCATTTTCATCAAGATAATGCTCGCTGACCAAGCTTCCCGGTCGGTGGCCCCCAGTGAGTAGCCTGTTAATCTGGTTTCTTGGCGTCAGCAAGTGCAAATCTTCTTGCAGCTTGTTACTGTACAAGTCAAAGAAACTACTTGTGTTGCATACATACTCCAACATCTCTTGTCTTTTATTGTTACGATGCTTGTAAATCTCTTGTCTACCATCAATATATAAAGAGACATGGCCTTCAAGAGGACAGATATGCTTTTGAATCTGGGTTTTATGTATCACAATACATATCGTTTGGTAGAATCGTGGAAGATTTAAAGAAATGAAAAAAATTGAAGCAAGAGATTCCTTAACCCATATCATTCAGGAACCACAACGAAGAGCGGCACCGTATCTTACAATCTCGCAAGCACAAGCACATTTTCCGCCAGGAATTCTGGCATGCACAAGCTCATACAGTATTTTTTTATTCCAAATCTCTGCAAATTTAAATCGTAGTACATGGGCGTCTACTTCAAATTCCCATACCAAATATTGAATCAACAAATGACTAGATTTAAGGCGGTTTTCTAATCACGTGTCAAATAGAATTGCTCTTCCGTGTTAAACACTCACTTGTGCTCTCCTCATGCTCCATGCCATGAGCTGAGGCACTCTGACCATGGCACTTCCATTGTTAAAGGCATACATGTGGGGGCCGCCATCATCGTTGACAAGCGCCACCGGATAAACTCTAGCCATGATGCAGACCCTTCCACCACCGCCAAAGCTCTCCACCGCCGACCGATCAATCTGCACAGAGGCGTCCATTTTTTTAGTTCTGTCATGAAGTAAATAACTGGAGAAATTAATGAAGCAAATCCTCCCAACTCACCAGAGTTCTGAGAGAGATCTTCCTTTCTTTTTCAAGGTCAAATTCAAAGAAGCCTCCATAGGCTGGTGTGTATAGTCCTGGTCTCACGGAAGACCTATGCAAAGAAAATGAGAGAAATTTCTTTTTAGTTTCTTTCCAGACATCAATAGATAGACATTTATGGAAACCAAGGCTATCAAAAATTAATGCAAAAAAGCATAAGCACTAACCTTCTTAGGTCAGTGCA
Source organism: Thinopyrum elongatum (assembly GCA_011799875.1). NCBI lineage: Eukaryota > Viridiplantae > Streptophyta > Magnoliopsida > Poales > Poaceae > Thinopyrum > Thinopyrum elongatum. Next base: position 609,637,671 of record CM022301.1, on the reverse strand, counting down.
CATGAGGATCATGTAGTTTTCCTGTGATTTGTAAACTCTGAAGTGCACAACAGTTTGCTCCTCCATGTTCTCGGAGGCCAGGATAACAAGTCCAAATGGCCCTATGCCACCATGAACTGACGCATCAGCTTCCCGACACTGCTTCGGGGCGTCTAAAAGCCAGGAAGGATCAAAAGGTTCGGCGTCATCGATGGATGTCAGCTCAAAATCTATCTCGACGTCAGCCTGTTTTTTCAAGAAATTTATGTGCCTGGTTAGCTACATTTGCTCTAAAAAATACACAAAACTCATAAGCCTAAGAATATATGTGTGTGTATATATGCCTATCTTTCTGTTGCCAGAAATGTACTATCCATATATATAATTAATAATTATCACAAGACCTTACAACTTCTACTGGCATGACACTTTTTTAAGTAAAAAAAAATTCTTTGGAAGACCAGGTAAATACATTGTGACCATGAAACTACCTGCAAAGTGTCAATTCCCTTAATATCAAATAGATCTCCTTTGTTCAGCTCTAGTCCTTGGTGGTTGATTTCATTTCTTCGAAGGGACTCAATCTCTTCAACTGGCCATTGCACCAACCGCTTGCCATTGCTGTCTAACCAAATTGTCCTGGGGATTGACTAAATATAATAAAAGTGAGGTTAAAGATGTTACACCAATTTGTTAAATCATTATGTCAATATGACACAATTACAACCAATCAAGGGCAGATTTTCTTACATGGATTCCTGCCCAGCCTTTTGCAACATCATCTGAAGAACTATCTGTCTCGTTGCTCCAAGCCCATATGATCCTCCTTCCATGTTTGGAGTCAAAGAACGATTTTGAAGCATAGAAATTGCCATAATCAATCCTCAGCCATAGCCGATAGTCATCTATGACAGTATCTGGCACAAAGACATCATGTTTGAGATCATAAACCCCAATAATGTACTTGTCACTGTAATCCATGCCCATTTTGAGGACGTGCTTGGCGCCATTAGGGATTGCTGAAGACATGTCCAGTCCACCGTTACTTCCCAACAACACCGCGAAGAAATCCAGGCACTCCCACATGTCGAAGGACTTGGATGAATACAGTGGGTGTTCAACTCTAGTCCAATTCAAGAAGTCTTCACTCTTGTACAAAAGTGCAGTACTGTGGCCGTTTAGATCAGCACCAACTGCTATTCTCCATAGTCCGTCCGGTCCTATCCAACCGGTTGTCGGATCCCTGAACTGGCTAGAGTTCAAGCCTGGTACGGCCGACTGGATCACTGGGTTATTGCCTGCTTTGGTCCATTCCCTTAGGTACGGATCAGTCCGGTTTTTGGGAAGTGCAATGTTTTGGACCTGATGCTTCTCCATGTCGACGAGACCAGTGTATATGATGACCGGTTGATTACCAGGTAGAATTGTTGCCGAGCCGGTCCAGCAACCGCATATGTCACTTGGGGTATCCGGTACTAGTACGGGTTCAAGACCGATCCAGTTGACAAGGTCTGTTGAAACTGAATGGCCCCAAACTATGTTATAGGAGAGACTGGGACTGTTGGAGCCATCGGGGTTATACTGGTAGAACTCATGGTAGACGCCATTGTAGTACATTGGTCCTGAATTTGTTATAAAGGTAGTATAAGATGTAGAATGCTGCAATTTCTTCTACTTTTTATTTAAAAGTGGTTGTGCCTGAGATATTCATACCACTTGGATCTTTTTGTTGTCGTAGATTTCCAAGGATCACCAATGCATCGAATATATGAAAAAGTGAGAGAATGTCGATGACTTGCAACAGATGTAGAGTTAATAGGATATGATTATTGGTAAAACATATTCTAGATTTCAAAACATGTCAGTACTTCATTACTTTCATATGGGTATAGCTTTAGGATTTTACGTTGTTTTTGTTTTGTCGTCTTGTTTTCTCTCGTTGATCTTTGCTTTTAGTGCCTATGCTTGGATTAACTCCACCTTATTTTTATCCATTAACGTACACCCATTCCCTTAGACACTATGTCACAATATTTCTCCTTCCTTTCCCCTGCCTATTTAAATGATTTATATTGCCTCTGTACCTCCAGTTACAAAGCAAACTCTATCCAAATATGATGATAAAATTCAAAAAAGATCTTGAAGCCTCCCGGTTATATGAAAACCAAATATACAAAAAGTATCTCCGTGCGTAGTTCAAATGTTTTGCATAAGCTCCAATTCAAAATTTTGCCAACTTAGCCAAATTTTAGTTGGGGTTTTGCAGAAGCATCTAAAGCATCATAATACCATCATATTATGGAAGTATTACTCGAAATCTAACTGCAGCGCATTACAGTGCGTGCCTACTTTGTGCAACATTCAGCAACAAATTTGCATAAGTAATGTGTTGCCTACGTAGCTTTCCCTTGCCTATAATTATTATTGACACAAAAAAGGTTCATAACGATACTACTGTAAAAATATTATATATATATTTTAAAGTATATTGGCATGCCAAATTTAGATTGGCTGATAGGTTTACCTTAGCTTCTCCAGTTATTAGGCGAAAAGCTAACTAGTTTTATTTTATTTTTGTGCATATTAACCAAAAAAAAATTGACCAAGGAACAAGAAAACCGCACCAAATCAGAGAGACTATATCTGATTAGCCAGGAATAAAAGTCGACAGAAAGCATAGAGGAAGCTTACAAAGAAAAAAAAACAGAGAGGTAAACAGACATACCATTCATCCAGTTCTTGGGAGGCTGAAAGTGGTAGGCAGTCTTGTACCTCGCGCTGACAATGGAGGGGATCTCTGTTGACGACTGTGAGCAGAAGAAGACTCCTCCATTGGTGCAGGGCCGTACCTAAGAAATTTGGGGGTGGGCCAGCACGTACGAAAGCTCAAGTTAATTAGGCTTGATCTACTTATAAAAAGAAATTAGTTAGTAGGAGTACTCTTAATCAAGAAATTATTAGTTAGTTGTCTCTTCAGCACAACTGAATGAATTGTAGAAACTAATAGAAAGTGAAACCAAATTAAACCTTATTGAAACGGAGAGCGAGTACGTTAATCCTATATATCTAAGAGAGTCATGCTCACTAATTTATTTATGTTAACACATGCAAGCATGCCACCTCACTATACAATTATAGGGATAAGTCTCACCTCAAGATGCAATCATGCATGAAAAATGATCCACCACAACATTAAATCATGAATGGGAAAATGTTTTCTATTCAGTTATTGAATATAAGTCGAGTAACTCATATGTATTAGAGGTCACACTACAGAAAAATCACATGTCGCCGTGTGACTGGCGTAAGCCAAGTGTAAAAATACAAGCACTCGGCTTACATAAACATAAGGGCATCTCCAGTGCTGACCCGCAAACTGGACAACTCACACGTCCGCGCGCGCGTGGGGTGGGAGGGACTAGTCCACAGACACGGATGCAGGAGCCGGCATCCAAAGCTAGCCGCATACATCCAGCCCCAGCTTTTTTTAAAGTTCACATACATCCGCACGCTCAAATAGCCGCATATCTAGTTCCAGTTTTACTAAAAATTGTTCAAATGGAGCAGTAGTTCTAATTTAAATATTACACTCCAACAATATTGCCCCCTTTAACCGCCCACAATTGCTCAATCAGATCTTCCTTCAGATGCTCATGAGTTGCTAGATGTCGAATTTGTTGATGCATTTGAACAAACTCATCAAATGTGGCCAGATTCTGGTCTGGAAGTTCGATAGGATCACCCATGTTCTCAAATTCAAGACCTACGGCAACATCCTTACCCTCATCCTCGACGATCATGGTTTACATGATCACACAACATGTCATCACCTCCCACAGGGTCTTTGGATCCCACTGTTGAACTCCAAATGCCCTCTCAACATCTTTTCTCTTCGCTTCTTGTTTTTGGGCAAAGTGAGACTTTTTCTGGCCAATTGGGTGAGAGATGGTCTTGACAAAGGTAGCCCACGGAGGATAAATACTGTCAACCAGATAATAACCCATGTTGTATTCATGCCCATTGACAGTATAGTGACAAGGAGGAGCCTTCCCTTCAGTCTGTCTGGCAAACACTGCAACACATTGATGACCCGGACCTGCCAAATAAAGTGTGCCAAATCCAAAGATCATGTGATGCGACTACTTCAGAAATGATGGTGGGACGACTCAACATAGTGCTCGTATATGTACTCCATATCCTAATCAATTGCTTCAAAGAAGAAGGGACAAAAAAATTAGCACGGGCTTCTCACCGAACACTTGACGGGTATGGTGGGTATCGTAGGGGCGGATGGCACCTGTGTAGCAGACGGAGGAGAGGTATGGAACGGCGGTGGAGGAGAAGCGGCATGGAGCCTGGGTGTAGCATCGGAGGAGATGGAGTCGTTGAGTTCCGGCAAGGGTGTGGCAGGGCGGCCGGGGTGGTGGAGCGGCGGCGGAGGCAAGAGAGAAAACGAATGCAGAGAATGGACACGCGGGGTCCGGGAGAGGTTTTGGGTGGGCCAGGGGTGTCGGAGTCCTACGTGGCTGCTGTCCGGACTCCCGCAAAGCCCCTCACCCCCCCCAAAAAAAATTGTTTCGACTTTGCGGGAAAAAATACGTCTAAACCAGTTGGCGGACCGATACAGGCTCGCGCTGGATGGCTAAACATGGCTGCCGTCCGAACATTTGTGGGCGGTTTGAGGGCTTGCTTCGGAGATGCCCTAAGTAAGTATCAAATGAAGGGCACACGGCAAACAAAAAGTACTCGACTTACATAGTTGTAAGCCGAGAGGCCGCAGAAAATGCCCTTGGCTTATATGAATACCCGACATAATATAATAAAGCACTTGGTTTACATGGAACTCCCAGGAACGGTGTATGCCACGTGACTGCCGTGGGCGATACTCAGCTTATAATTATCATTTTCTTTTTTTTAAACCAGACCGGCCCGTTGGTTTAAGCCGAGTGGAGCCAATGTTAAGCGGAGTGCACTCGGTTGGTAAATTAAGCCAAGCGGCATAATTGGCTTATCGTGGCCGTTAGCCTCGTCCGGTCGTCATGTAGCTTTATTTCGTCGAGAGCCTTTGTTTTGACCTTAGTTTATATGTAAGCCGAGTAGCCGTGGATGACACTCGGTTTACACGGCATAAGCCGGTCCAAATGAAGCCGAGAGCCGTAAGCCGAGTACAGCACTCAGCTTACTCTAAGCCGAGGTTATTTGAGGATTCACCGAGTATGCTCCATACACGGTTTTATTTATTTTTCCTGTAGTGTCATATGTATTTTAAATTTTGGTTATTATGTTATCAGCCCAAATTTTCATCAATCAATTCCCGTATCAACGCGCGGGGTATTCTCTGGTTACAACAAATGATTGGCACCGTCCGTAAGCATAAGCTTAAATTCCATTTAATAAATAGGGGAGCGGAGCTAGCTATAATTAGAGGCAAGTGAAGTGAGTGAGTGAACAGCTTTGGCTTAATTACCAGGATTTGGAAGAGAAGGCTGGTGGAGAACATACACGCAAGGCCAGCAAGCCAGCTGCAACAGACAGCAGAAGATGTCGAAACTAATTAATCCGAAGAAACAAATCGAATCGAATCGAATAGTTAACAAACCTGACAAACAATAAAACAATGCATGAACTTACACTGTGAAGACAGACGTGAAGCAAGAGTGAGTTGGCATAAGACATCATCCAGCCAGCAGCAGCAGCAGACAGTCCAGTAAGTTAGTCGACAGACACTTGGCAAGTACTACAATCCAGTAAATAAATTATGAAACGGAGGAAGTACTAATCAACCGACTATGGAGCTGGAGCTGGAGCGAGCAACTGGGCTGGGCTGGGATCGGGACCAGGGAGGGAACAATTAATTAAGCAAGCCAGCAAGAATCCCTCACCTTGCACGGTCATCGCCATCGTCTCCGGCGGGCGGCCGGCAGAGCACCACGCAAATCGAGCTTCCCTGTTTTGAACGAAGAACAATGATGTAATACTATATATTACGAACTGGGTGCGTGGGTGGGTGGGTGGGTAGGGGCACCCGTGACTGACATGTAATCATAAGAATATATTATGGAGAGCGTGGGATGCATGTTTCTCGTCCGACGCTCAATTTGCTTGTGTGGGCGGCATGCATGGGTCCGCTGCTTCATATTGTTTCTGTCTTTTCACGTAGAATAGGGCCGTGCAAATTAAACAACGGTTTTGGGGGTACGGCGGTAGTTGTGCTTGATGGATCTTTCCCATTCTCCATCTGTCTAGTGAGTTGTGGAGTTGTTGCTGTCAAGATCATAGTTGATGCACTTGTCGTCTCACATTTGTCCCGCCCGCCCAACATTTTGTTAGGCAGATTTTGTTTAAGCTTAATCCAGATTAACATTAATGGCATGACAAATCTCATACGGCCGGCATCAAGAGAGAGAGAGAGAGAGGGGGGAGGGGAATCAGAACAGAACATACGGGGCACTGGAAACTCCGATGCAACAGTATTGGATTGCATTTGTTCCAATTGTTTTGTTTGAAATATGTCTTGAATTGTTAGTCTTGCGAGAACAAGTTTCACTAAATGTCGTTACCGGTACATGGCTGCCAAGGCTACCCTACGGGGTGAAGCATATAAGTTGTACTGTTGGCCTTTCATGAGCTTACTAGAGATGACCTGATCTGATAGACTTTGACCAGCAATTTAGCTCATATAGGTGTGTTCTTTAAAACCTCCCCTGTAGGAGGCGTCTTCGCTTTCATGAGTAAAGGTAACACATTTAGAATAACCAGCCTGCCTTACAGTATCAGCGAGAGAACTGCATCTTCAACGGAGTGAGTTTATTAAATGTTCTCTTCGGCTGCAAAGGTTTGTTTTCTTAGGTCCCACTTCACGGAATCGCCGATCACATAACTGGGTTTCCCCTTCAAGAAATGTTATGGGTCTCGAACCTATTTCCTTCAATGCATAGTCTATCACGTTCCCTGATAGACCTTTTGTAAAAGGATCTGCATATTTTTAGCACCTGAAACATAATCCAACGTTGTTACTTTTGAGGGGATTGACACACATCAGCCTAAAAAAAGTAGATATACCTTCCGAGACCATCGATTCATCTTCAGAAAATATCCCTAATTCCACAGACATGTAGAGATGTACCCAATCCATGGATATTAGAAAGAATTCGATGTTGCTCTATTTTTTGAGGAACCGATAGGAGCTTTACCTTTTCATATAGAAGAAGAAAATTGACCAGCTTATAAGGATATCTCGCATTCCGCAGATATGTAGATATGTACCCAATCCATGGATATTAGAAAGAATTCGACGTTGCTCTTTTTTTCCTGGAACCGACATGAGCTCTGCCCCGAGACCAGTTTATAAGGGAAATTGGCTGAAAACCAATACATATGTGACACACACACACCTTCCCCGAGACTGCGCCCTAAGTGAGCCAACGACTTCATCACCCAAGCGACCGGAGTCGACACCCTACAACACGACCCGGAGCCGCCGCTCCGGCATACAAACCTCAACAACACACACACACCAGCCCCGAGGCCGTACCAGACGAGTAGACAACTCTGTCACCCGGTGACCAGAAACTACACCCTGCAAACGAAAGACACTCTCCGGAGCCGGCTTCCACCTTGACCCCGAGGTCGCGAACCCGATGAACCAACTACCCCGCCACCCATGTGACTCGACTAGACACTCAGCAACGCAAAAGCGCTATTCGGAGCCGCTGCGCCCTGACCTCCACACTGGCACCGAGGCCGCATAACCGTCTAGCCGATGGCGAAAATGCCAGACGATGCCAACCATCGATGCAAGCCATAGGAACGGACCTCTGAAGCGATGCCCCCAAGGAGGATGCGACGTGAACGCCGCCGTCGCCTGCTTCAGCCAAAGATGAAGCCTATGCTGCAAATTCCAGCCTGCAATGATTTGTCAGCTCTATGTATAATATAGCAGTAGCGTATAATGCTCGCTGACCACTCTGTATTGTCGAAGCTGCCCGGTCTGTTGGTCTGCGCAATCCTGCACACCCCCCCCCCCCACCCCCCCCCTCCTTGTGAGTAGCCTGTTATTTTGTTTTAGTTTATTTTTCATCTGGTTTCTTGGCGTCAGGAAGTGCCAATCTTCTTGCAGCTTGTACTGTACAAGGCAATGAAGGACAAGCCAATATGTTGTGTGTTGCATACATACATTCTTACTTGAACTTCCTGGCATGCACAAGCTCATATTGTTTATTCCAAACCTCTGCGAATTTAAATCGTTGTCGGCAACAAGCACTATTCTATGCTTACTTACCAATTGCCACCACTTCAAAGGTTCAAATACACGTGGTAAATATTGAAATCAACAAGTGCATGGCCAGTCTTTCAATCACACGTCTGGCTAGAATTGCTCTTCTGTGCTAAGCATCGATCATACTTCCACCCTTCATCACATTCACCTGTGCTTTCTTCATGCTCCATGCCCTTAGCTGTGGCACTCCGACCGTGGTACTTCCATTGTTGAAGGCATACATGTGGGTGGTGCCGTCGTCGACAAGTCCCACCGGATAAACTCTGGCCGTGATGCAGATCCTGCCACCGGCGCCGAAGCTCTCCACCGCAGACCTGTCGATCTGCACGATGGCGTCCATTTTCAGTTTGTCATCAAGTGAATTACCGGAGAAATTAATGAAACAAATTAAGCCTCACAACTCACCAGAGTCCTTAGGGATATCTTCTTTTCCTTTTCAAGGTCAAATTCAAAGAAGCCTCCATAGGCTGGTGTGTACAGTCCTGATCTCAGAGAAGACCTATGCAAAGAAAAGAAAAATACATTTCTTTTTAGTTTCCAGAAGACTAACAAAAATTAAGTAAAAAAAACCATAAGCACTAACCTTCTTAGATCAGAGCACATGACAATGATATACTTCTGCTCTAATTTGTAAACCCTGAAGTGCACAGCAGTGTGCTCCTCCATGTGTTCGGAGGCCAGAATAACAAGTCCAAATGGCCCTATGCCACCATGACCCAATGCATCTGCTTCCCGGCAATGCTTCGCGGGGTCCAAAATCCAGGAAGAATCGAAAGGTTCAGCGTCATCGAAGGACGTCGGCTCAAAATCTATCTCTACGTCAGCCTGTTATTATGTGCCCGGTTAGTTACATTTGGTCTGAAAAATACACAAAACACCTAAGCCTACAAATATATACATGCCTATTTTTTGGTTGCCAAAAATGTACCATCTATATAATTAATAATAAAAAATGTACCATCAGAAGACCCAATAGTTTTTTCTGCCATGACACTTTTTGAAGTAAAAATGATTCTTTGGAAGACCAAGTAAGTATGTTTGTGAAAAGGAAACTACCTGCAAAGCGTCGATTCCCTTAATCTCAAATAGATCTCCCTTCTTCAGCTCTATTCCTTGATGATTGATTTCATTTATTCGAAGGGACTCAATCTCTTCAACTGGCCATTGCACCAACTGCTTGCCATCGCCGTCTAACCAAATTTTCCTGGGGATTGACTAAATGTAATAAAAAATGAGGTTAAGGATGTTACACTGATTTATTAAATAGTTATTTCAATATGGCACAATTACAGGAGCTAAGGGCAGTTTTTTCTTACATGGATTCCTGCCCAGCCTTTTGCAATATCATCTGAAGTACTATCTGTCTCGTTACTCCAAGCCCATATGACCCTCCTGCCCTGTTTGGCGTCAAAGAACGATTTTGAGGCATAGAAAGTACCATAATCGATCCTCGACCACAGCCGGTTGTCATCTTGGACGAGGTCTGGCACAAAGACATCACGTTTGAGATCATACACCCCAACTATGTACTTGTCACTGGACTGCATGCTCACTTTGAGGACATACTTGGCGCCATTTGGAATTTCTGAAGACATGTCCAGTCCATTTCTACTTCCCGGCAATACCGCGAAGAAATCCAGGCACTCCCACATATTGAAGGCATTATTTGTATACAGCGGACGTTCAATTCTAGTCCAATTTATAAAGTCTTCACTCTTGTACAAAAGTGCAGTACCGATGCCGTCCACCTCAGCACCAACTGCTATTCTCCATAGTCCATCCAGTCCAATCCAACCGGTTGTCGGATCCCTGAAATGGCTCGAGTTCAAGCCTGGTACGACAGTTTGGATCACTGGGTTATTGCCTACTTTGGTCCATTCCCTCAGGTACGGATCAGAAAGGTTTTTGGGAAGTGCAACGTTTTGGACCTGATTGATCTTCCTGTCGATGAGACCAGTGTATACGATGACCGGTTGTTTACCAAATAGAATTGTGGCTGAGCCGGTCCAACATCCGCATATGTCACCTGGGCTATCTGGTTCTATTGCGGGTTCAAGACCGATCCAGTTGATCAGGTCTGTTGAAACCGAATGGCCCCAAACCATGTTCATGAGGGAGTCATTGGGGTCAAAGGAGCCAGCAGGGTTATACTGGTAGAATTGATGGTAGACGCCATTGAAGTACATTGGTCCTGAAATTTTTATAAAGGCAGCATAAGATGTAGAACGCTGCAATTTCTTCTTTTTATTTATATAAGTGTTTGAGCCTGAGGTATTCATACCACATGGATCTTTTTTGTTGTCGTAGGTTGCCAAGGATCGCCAATCCATCGAATATATGAAAAAAGGGAGAGAATGTCAAACGGATGTACAATTAATAGGATATGGTTATTGGTAAAACAGAACCAAGGATATTCTAGATTTCAAAAGAAAGTCAGTACTTCATTACTTTCGTATGCACATAACAGATCCGTCTAATGTTATTTGGACACCTAATGTGACACTCTTGTTTCGCGAGCAGAACATTTATATTTTATATTTTACGATGTTGTTTCTTTCTTTTTCTTTTTTGTGTATAATCAACTAGAAAAATATGTATTTTTCCATACAGCAAAGATACATGGTTTATCTCTATGCCATCGATTTTATTTTAACTGCACATGACACATGGCGTAGATTTTTGGCACATGGTTCTAGGCGCACCCTACATAGCATTTTTAATTTAAAATAATATAAAAAATCAAATAATTCATTTTTTTTTACGGCGAACATGGTCTAAGTGTTCTACTCACGTATGAAGTTTTGCGAAGAAATGGTTCGGTGTTCTTTTGGGCGAAAAAACAAAATTGCAACTTCCAAAACCTAGAATAATACCTTTTATATAGAACAAATTTTTTCCGCACAAAAGACCACTGAAGTCATTTCTTCGTGAAACTTTACATGTGAGTATAACACTAGACCATATTCGTTACAAAATAGTTTCAGAATTGTTTGACTTCTCTTTTATATTTTTGAAATATATTTTCCAATTAGGGTGCACCCAGACCCAGATTCCATTTGGTATTTTCGCATGACACACCCATATGTAATTGAAAGTGCCGTAACACATACACAACTAGGGTGAATCTGACTTTTTTAAATTTCTTTTTAAATATTTTTCAGTTTTACTTTTAAAACATTGCTACTACTTGCATGGCCGCGACCCCACGCAACTGCACACGACGCACCTTGTGCGCAATTGTAAGCGCATGCAGCAACACATGTGCAACTTGTGCGGCCCCAACCAGCGCGCAACCGCACATGACGCACCCATGCAGAATTACAAAAATCATAACGCACACGCAACTAGTGCATGTCTGAAAAAAACTTTGCTACTATTTGCACACGCGCCGCCTCGCGCAAACTCCATATGACGCACCTCACGTGCAATTGCAAGCACAACAATGCATGCACAAACTACAGCTTGTATTCTCAGTTGAGGCTAAAAAAAAAAACAATGCATGCACAAATGGTGCGGGCCCAACCAGCCGCAAAACTGTCATCCGTGTGCAACTGCGCATGGCAGACCCCATGCACAATTGCAAGCGTCGTAAACCCACACGCAACTGGTGCATGCATGTTTTTTTCCTCTTTTTCCAGAATAACTTAGCTACTAAATACAAGCGTGGCACCTTTTTTTTTTTTGAGAAACTGCATCCTTTATTAAAGCTCAATGTTTAAGGGGATACAGATAATATCGGGTCGAGATAAAAGCCACACATGGTGCCCGAATGAAAGAGCAGAACTAGCCTTGGCAAGCACACGTGCCTCGCCATTACACGCGTGGCACCTCAGTGCAAAACAACCAAAAAGAAGGAAAATGCTGACTCTCACGCGCGACCTATATGGGCTGCGGCCCACGAGCGCATTTACGCACAGATGTTAGACCGCTGCATTGACTTTGACCAATGACCATGGACGTTAATTGTTGACTTTTTTAAAACAATTGTGACCTGGAAAATAGTTCACAGAAATTGAAGATAATATCCTGAACTTAAAAAATGTTTTTAAATTTGAAAAAGTTCGCGGAAATGAAAAAAACATGACTTTAAGAAAATACATAATTGTGTTAAAACAAACACGAATTTTAAAGAATTTAGTTAATTCTAAAAAGTTCATGAGTTTTAGAAAAGTTCACAAAATTTTAAAAAAAATTACCTAATTTGAAAAAGATCAAGAATTTGAGAAAAGGTTACGATTTTTTTTAAAAAAAATCATGACTTTTAAACAAGTCCATGATTTTTTAAAGTTCATAATCTTGGAAACAAATTCGAATTCAAAACAAATTCATGAATCTGAAAATATCACGAATTTAGAAATTTTCATGAATTTGAAAAATTTCATGCATTTGAAAAAATGACAATGAAAGGTAAAAAATAAAATAGAAATGAAAACGAAAAAAAAACCGGCGGGAAGCTCTAGAAGCTTCCCAAAACCCATTGGGAGCTTCACAGAATCATGCCTATATGGGCCGGCCCAAAAAATTTAGCAGAGGTAATGGGGGTGTGCGTTGTGTACCGTTTTTCCCCAAACTTTACAAACAAAAGAAGGCCAGAAGAAAAGAAAAAAACAATAACAACAGTCATATTATTTGTACTGAACTCTAGGCGCTTCCTTATTTTTTGACACAAAAAACAGTTTGTAATGATACGACTGCAAAAATATTATGTGTATTTTTACAAGTATATTATTGAATATTAGCACACCAAATTAAGACTGGCTTTTTTCTTCTGCTCCGGTTAGGCAAATTGGTAACCAATGAGATCTCCTGCGTTTTATTGGATCAATAACAAGAAAAGCACAAACAAAAGTGAACAGAGACATAAACAGGGAGGAAGCTCAAGAAGGAAGCAGAGAGGTAAACATACCGTTCATCCAGTTTTTGGGAGGTTGGAAGTGGTAGGCAGTCCTGTACCTCTCGCTGACAATGGAGGGGACCTTCGGAGACTGGGGGTGGGAGAAGCCTCTCTCTCCATTGCTGCAGGGCCATGCCTAAGAAATTGGGGGGCCAGTGCGAAAGCCGGAGTCAGGCCCTACTTACTTATATAGAAAAAGAAATCATTGCGAGACTACGGAATATTTCCAAAATTCATACCCAGTGCTATGGTAGCAGCATATTCACTACTAAATCTCATGAGAATATCGATCCGTCCTGGGGACCAGTTGTTTTGCTATTTCTAGTGCACTACAAAAACTAATTTGTATACACTTATTGGAAACCTGCTATAGTACTACCACTGTTTCTAAATGTAAGAATTGAACTGCCAAAACGTCTTACATTTATGAACAAGGGGTGTATATTTTAATATGAAGCTTAAAGAGCAGCATAATTAAGATGGCCATGCTCTTTGTGATTTGACCAAGTGGTTACTAAAATTTTGGATTCTCTGATTCTTATTTTCATGGTGCAGAGCAAGTTTCTGAATGGAACAATCTTTAAAAAAAAATGAATTTTGTACATGATTGATGCTTCTAAAAAAGGAAACCTGAGCACAAGTGCCCAATACATAGGCAGAGTAACGGCATGAACCAAGTGTAGAAATGAATAGAATCTGAAAACCAGAGTGTCTCAGAGTTACTGAAGCGCAGACAGCGAGTGATTAACTGAAGCCAGAGTTACTGAAGCTAGCTTACCAGGCTCTGCAAAAGAATGGCCGTCGAGAACACACACGCAAGTCGAGGGAGCCTGCAATCAATTAGGCAACATCAATTCTGTCAGTGACAGATATACAAAACAGTCGACTGGTTAACTGAACCTTTCAAACAATTAATCGGACAATGGATGGACTTACACTGTGAGCAGAGCACACATCAGCATCATCATCCAGGCAGCAGCAGACACACATATATACATACAAGTCAGTCGCCTTCCATGTGGCCGGGAGGGGAGAGGTAGCTAGCTAGGAGTGAGCAGTCCCTCACCTTCCATGGCCATCGCCATCTTATCTCCGGCGCGGCGGCGCTCCTCCTCTGCGCTTCTGGCCTCGTCTCCTCCTGCACCGGAGGAGAGTGACAGAGATAGATAGACGGAGGAGGGAGTTGGTGAGCTGTTTCTGTCCGCTCAAAAAGATCAATCTGCCTTTCCCCTTAAAAGGATCTACCAGATCTGTCTTGGCCTTAAAAAATAGATTCCTTTTTTCCTGCGCGCAAGGCAGGCCCGCGCCGCGCTACGGTTTTGTCGTTGGCAGTGTTACTGTTAATCTTGTGCCTAACAAATATCTGCTCCTCTAGCTGCTGCATGTCGGCAATGGTACTTCCTCCGTTTCAAAATACGGTGCTTTCTCTATCCCGTGCTTCAACTTTGACCATAAATTTAACCAACAAGACCGACTGTGGCAGGAGCAAAAGTTATACCAGTAAATTCGTATTCAAAAGAAGTTTTCAATTATATAATATTTTTTCTTCCGCCGCAGTCGGTCTCGTTGATTAAATTTATGGTCAAAGTTAGACCTCAGAAAGTGTGGGCACACCATATTTTGGAATGGAGGGAGTAGCAAAAATACCTTCCAGAGATGGTCGGCAACATAGTAGCTACCTGTGGTACTACAAGGAGTTGAGCTGTAACTCGCACCCCTTCGTTTCTTTTTACTCCTCTTAAAATATATCAACATTCGTAACAAATCAGTATTCATTGTGGAATATACTTACATATTGTCCAAGGACACATCTCTAACCACTAGCAGAAAAAGACCCATTTGTCCCGGTTCCAGAGGCCCATTTGTCCCGGTTCTGGAACCGGGACTAAAGGGTTAGGACTAAAGCCCAAAACCGTTAGTCCCGGTTCGCTTACGAACCAGGACGGAAGGTGCTCCACGTGGCCGCCGCGGGGAGCCCGGGCAGGAGGGTCTTTAGTCCCGGTTGATAACACCAATCGGGACCAAAAAGCATCCACGCGTCAGCAGCTCAGTAGCTGGGGTTTTTGTTTTTTTTTTGAAGGGAGGGGGGGTTGGAGGGTTAATTTAGGGGTTTCATATATTGTGTTAGCTAGCTAATAGAGAGAAGTGACCTCTCTTATCTCCGTGCTTGGTCGACGCTAGGTACTATACGTATAGAGAGAACTCGATACGCTAGCTAGTAAGCAAATTAAGGAACCATTAAGTACACAAGATCGTCATGAACATATACAGAGAGAAGTGATCGACCTCTCCTTCTTCGAGAGATTGGTCGAACAACAAGTTTTCGTATATCTATCCGATGCTACTAGCTACATATATACAATATAAGATCTCTTACAATCCCTAACATCAAAAGTCAATTTCCATATGGTATTCTCCGGCTGGATTGATGACGTGGTCAAGAAAGAATCCCGCCAATTCCTCTTGAATTGCTCGTATGCGATCTTGTGATAGGAGTTCATCCCGCAGCTGCCAGATCTAAATTGAAGAAGAGGGTCAATATATGTGTATGAATGAAACTCAACACAAATGATGTTAATAAAATAAAATTGTGAATATTTTTGCTTACGCACATCATATTGTTTTTGAGAGTACCCCCGCTTATTAAAGGCCGTCGCGTTGTAGATGAACTCGCAAACGTAGTATCCACAGAAATCATTCCCGGCTTCCTGCCACAAGCACTTTACGAAAAATAGAGGTCAATCAAACTGATAAGCAAGCATGCTAAATGGTATTGATGAAACTAGCTAGAATCAATGGGAGATGCGTGGAACTAGGTAGTAGTACTTACTTTCGGGTGTGTAAATCGCAGCTCGGTCGGCAGTCCCGGAGCTCTTGCGGTGAACTCTTTCCAAACCCTGCCAGACAAAGAAAATAATTACTTGATATCAAGAAATGAACAAAGTTGCCGATCTGGTGCCATAATGATCGATTGAACTTACTTCTGGAGCATGTCAGTCATGTCCGCATACTCCTGGGGATCTTTTCGTCTCGAGTCTAAGACGGTTACTACTCCCCGCTCAAGCTTAATCTCTAGCAGAATAAAGTGAAAGCTGTGCACGCATGCATAACTCATCAGTTACATTACTATAACCTCGAGTAATAAGGGAAACCGAATATGCAGAAGACAGTAACACTCACTTGAAGTTGTAAGGAAAGAGTATTTTATCTTTGTTTTGATTTTTGAGCAACGATTGTAGCAAGTTGGCCTCGGTTTCTTCGACATTCTTTTTAACCGTCCATTCATGTATGACATTTGGATTAATGAACCCAATGTCATAGATTTGTGCATTTCTGCATTCGACGATCTTCAATCTGCATAATATAGTGAGGATAATTATATATACATGCAATGAAAGAGCTGAGCTATGTATAGCGACTTAATTACATAAGTAGTACTTACAGACAGTAGCAAGTCATGAGTGATTTGTCGAGGGCCTTTTGAGTTTTGATTGTATAACTGGAAAAACTCGTCAAAATCAACAGTAATATAATCCAATCCAACGAAGTCGTGCTCCTCTTTAATTCTCATCGTCAAAGCATCTATCCTAGAGTTGCTGCAGGATTCCATGTACCATTTATGGAATTTTCGCATCATCGTTGTTAGAGCATGACTTCCATCTTTGATGAGAGGCTTCTCGTACTGGTATCTGAATTTATCCACCTCTAACATATCAAACACTACATCATCGCCCAGGTAATCATCAGGATTGGTACCGGGCACCATCCTAGGCTGATTAGCGACGATATCGCTAGACACCTTGAGCGGGGGGCATGATTGGTTCGCCTGTTCGCCAAGCTGGGGATTTTTTTTCGCACTTCTTTGTTCTTCTAACCTTTTATCACTGGAAGTAGTTCCTGACCGGCGCGCATCTCCATATGTCTTCTTAAGAGCGCGGAGATAGTTGTCATCCGGCGGAGGCGGTGGTGGTCGCTTCAGGGCATCGATAGTGCGCTTCGCTTTCACCGGATCTATCGTCTCTTTCGGAGGTGGAGGTTTCTTTGCAAAAAAGTCCCTCAGTTCGGCAGCACAGATTTCCTCGTTTTCCTTGTCGGTCTTCTCATATGGTAACTTTTCTAGAGGCTTGAGAGATGGACCGTATCTGAATTGCCTCCCGCCTCTGCTTGTACTGCTAGCCGCCGGTGTGGCGGCGTCTCTCTTCCGCCGTGGCTGACGCGGCGGAGAAGGAGGCGGAGTGCTCCGACACGCCGGAGGAGCCGGAGCGGCGGCGTCTGTCTTCCTATGTTGCTGATGAGGCGGAGGAGGAGGCGGACTGCTCTGACGCGCCGGAAGAGGCGAAGCAGGAGGCGGAGTGCCAGCCTCACGCGCCGGAGGAGCCGTAGAAGGAGGCGGAATGCCCTGATCACTCGCCGGAGGAGGAGGAGGCGGAGTGCCCTGACTCGCCGGAGGAGGAGGAGGAGGAGGCGGAGGCGTCCAGTTCGGAAGCTTGATGTGCTCCTTCCGCCATAGACATGGAGTCTTTAGAGCAAGACCCAGCTGAGTCTCCCCTTCACCTGTAGGGTGGTCAAGCTCGAGCTCCTCAAATCCCTCCGTTACTTCATCCACCATCACAACAGCATAACCATGTGGAATCGGACGGCAGTGAAAAGTTCCGTCGGGTTGAGGAGGTGCAACAGAGCCGACAGCCGCCTTGACTTTGAGGTTCTGCCATTGCGTCATAAGCTGGCAATGTTGAGCCTCCGTGATAGCATCCATGGGGTAGCTAGGAGCCGTGAAGTTAGGCTGCTGAACGAGCTCGGTGGAAGCCACGCTGCTTCTCCGCTGAGATGGCGGGGTAGCTTCTGGGGTAGCTCCGGCAGCTCGCTGGCTCTCAACTTGTTCCTCTAGCTTTTGTACTCTTGCATTCAGCTTCTGCATTTCGCTGAGCTCCAGCTTCCTCTTCCTCTCCCGGGTTTTGTAACCGCCTGCGCCGGGAAACCCAACCTTCCACGTAACGGAGCCTGGCGTGCCTCGTGTTCGTCCAGGGTGCTCAGGATTCCTGACGGCCTCGGTCAGCTCGTCATTCTCTCTGTCGGGAATGAACGTCCCTTGCTGCGCCGCGGCGATACACTTCTGAAGCTTCTTGACGGGTATTGCAAGTTGCTCGTCCGTCTAAACGCACTTCCATGTTTCAGGGTCCAAGGTTCCCCCAACCCCGAAGAACCAAGTCCTTGAACGGTCTGGCCAGTTCAATGTCTCTGGTTCGACCCCTTTAGCAAGCAGGTCATTCTCAGCTTTGTCCCATAGCGGTCGGGCTTTGAGGTAGCCACCTGACCCCGTGCGATGGTGAAACTTCTTCTTTGCAGCATTTATCTTATTTGTCTCTGACATCTTCTTACTCTTGTCCGATGTCTTATAGGCCACAAATGCAGGCCAGTGATCTCTTATCTTCTCAAATCGGCCGGTGAATTATGGAGTCTTCCCTTTGTCGACAAACATTGATTTCAACCCATTCTTCCACCTCCTGAATAGATCTGCCATCTTCTTAAGAGCACACGCCTTGACCAATGGCTCTATAACTGGCTTATCCGGATCCTCCTCTGGCGGTAGGGTGAAATTTGCCTTCAGCGAGGTCCAAAGATCATCTTTCTGTCTATCAGTGACATAAGAAACTTGAGGGTCTTCGTTCTTCTTAGGCTCATTCCATAGCTGGATGCTGATCGGGATGCTGTCCCTAACAATAGCTCCGCACTGAGCAGAAAATGCATCCTTGGTCCGCCTCAGTTCAATCGACTGGCCATCGTCCGCGATTGCTGTGATCGTGAACCTTTCATCCTGACGCAACCTTTTCTTCGGGCCTCGTCTCGTTACCGAAGTTTGGCTCGATCTGAAGGGCTTTAAAAGAAGAAAGAAGAGTTAATATGTGTACATACCAAAACAATTAATGCATCAATTAGCTAGTCAGCACTGGCTTAATTAATATATATACCTCGCCGGACTTTGCAACAGCTCCCTCCTCCGTTCGATCACCGGAGCCATCATCATGGTCTCCTTCCTCCGGCATTCAGTCACCGGAGCCATCATGATCATGTCCTTCCTCCTCCATTGTTCGATGACCAGAGCCTTCACCCTCTCCTTCCATACCATCGGTGTCATTGAGATATGACAAGACATCACCTCCGCCGAGGATTATGTCCCCCAACAACTGTTCTGTTTCCAAGTCTCTTTGTTGATCCATAGTTTCTGCAAATATTACAACATGGCAATTAATATACAAACATGAGAGATGGATATATTAGTGGCAAACATAGACCTAACTAGCTAATCACAACAAGGAATATTAATTAGTGGCCTCGACGCTTCTACGGTTTGGGGTGGCCTCGACAACGCTTCTAGGGTTTGGGGTGGCCTCGACAACGCTCTTTTAACTTGGTAAATTTGGGTGGCCTCGACGCTTCTAGGGTTTGGGGTGGCCTCGGCAACGCTTCTAGGGTTTGGGGTGGCCTCGGCAACGCTTCTAGGGTTTGGGGTGGCCTCAACGCTTCTAGGGTTTGGTCCGGCGAGAGGGGGTTGATCGACGTCCCGCCTCATGTTGAAGAGTTACCGGAGTTCTCTCATGAATGTCCGACGTCCGGACCGCCTCTCTCATGGATGTCAAACAAGGGATTTAACAAAATGGCGCCATTCTGGATGTGCAGAAAATGGTCCATATTTTTCCTGATCTCATCTACCCTTCTATATGTCACGTTGTCAGTGTCAAAGGATTCAAGAAAACCATGGCTTCATCATTAGCAGGAAGTAACAGGCGCATAATGGTACGAAGCTCTCCAAAATTGTTTTGGAACGGAGTCCCGGATAGGATAATTAGTTTTTTGGTACGAAGTTCAGCAATAGCCTTCCGAATATCGCTATTTGGAAGGCCTTTGCTGAAATTCGTACCAAAAAGCGAATTATTCTATCCGGAACTCCGTTCCAAAACAACTTTGAAGAGCTTCGTAGCATCATACGCCTGTTACTTCCGGCTAATGATGAAGCCATGGATTTCTTCAATACTTTGACAGACAACGTGACATATAGAAGAATATATATATAGATGAGATCAGAAAAAAATTGGATCAACTTGTGCACATCCATAATGGGGGCATTCTTGATAAATCTATATATGTCAAAATTCAAACTTTGACATATGATCAAATGTTGCATATGTCAAAATTCAAACTTTGACATATGATCAAACTTTGATATATGATCAAATGTTGCATATGTCAAAATTCAAACTTTGACATATGATCAAACTTTGATATATGTCCACCGCGATATAAAATGATACATAGACTTGTTCGGGCGAGAGGGGGTTGATCGACGTCCCCCCTCATGTCGAAATTACCAGAGTTTTCTTCTAGTGGTTTGGGTGGCCGCCAGAGTTTGTCGGGTAGGGGCGGAGGGGGTAGGAGATCGACAACTTTTTTTTCTAGGGTTTGGGTGGCCTTGAGAGTTGGTCACCCGGTATATCGAGAGGGGGGGGGGGGGGGCTGAACATTTTACCTTAGTAACTTAGAAAAAAATGTTATTGGGGAGGGGGTATATCGACCCCCCCCCCTCATGTCGAAGTTATCGGGAGGGGCTATATCGACAACGACATACATATAGCCACATACATATAAAAAAATCCTATGAACATCCATACATACATATAGCCACATACATATATATGGCTATGAAAAAATCATCATATAAAAAAAATGTTATCGGGGAGGGGGTATATCGACCCCCCCTCATGTCGAAGTTATCGGGGAGGGGCTATATCGACAACGACATATACATATAGCCACATACATATAAAAAAATTCTATAAACATCCATATATACATACATATAGCCACATACATATATATGGCTATGAAAAAAAATTCATCACATAAAAAAATGCTATGAACAAAACAATTAATACATATATGAACAAAACAATTTTATGAACATCCATACATACATAGCCACATACATATATATATATACATTACATATGAACAAAACAATTTTCATCATATAAAAAATATCAACATATATACATTATATGTGAACTCCACCATTTCTCTAAAAAAAATCTCTATGCAAATTTCTCTAAAAAGTTCTCTTCCATCTCATCTCATCTCCACGAAACATCTATCTAAAAAATACATACATACATATATGAACATCTAAAAACATATAAAAACATCTAAAAACATGTAACAAAAAAATAGCATATATAACAAAAAAAAGCACGGCGGCGGCGGCGGCGGGGCAGGGCAGGGGCGCGGTGCTCACAGAGGGAGGCATCGAGGCAGGGGCAGGGGAGCACGACGGGGGGCGTCGGGGCGGGCAGGGGCGCACGGCGGGCGGCATCGGGGTGGGCAAGGGCGCACGGCGAGCGGCGTCGAGGCGGGCAGGGGCACGGGGAGCGGCGCCGACGTCGAGGCAAAGGGCGTCGGCGACGGTGGCGGCGACGGCGAGGTGGAGCAGCCCGACGGCTTCGGCGACGACGCGGTGGAGCAGCCTGACGGCGTCGAGGCAGGGCTCGGCGGCGACGGCGACGAGGGAGCAGCTGGGGGCGTCGGGGCGGAGAAGAAGTGATTTTTGCAGAAACTGCTAAGTGTTTTCTTATATACACGAAGCATTGGTCCCGGTTCATGGCACGAACCGGGACCAATGCCCCCCTTTAGTCCCGGTTGGTGCCACCAACCTGGACCAAAGGTCTCCAGTTTTTTTGTTTTGTTTTTTGCTTTATTTATTTTCTTTTGTTTTTTGCTTTATTTTTTAATTCTTTTTGCTTTTAGGTCACAAAAATTATAAACTTTCTGTTAGTGCCATTAGTTTTCAAATTTGAATAGTTTAAATTTGAATTCTTTAAAATTTGTGTGAATCACTAGTTTGTGATTAACTTTACTATAAAAATAGATTTTGGAGTGATTCTTTTTCCTGCTATTTAATATTACTGGGTTTTATCATTATATTCAAAAACAGATTTTGTTATTTTAGTTTCTAACAAAAAATTTCTTTATGATATGTTTTGAACAGAAATACTTTGATAATTTTAGTTGCATAAATTTTATATAATTTTAGTTTCAAAATACTAGAGGTTTTAAAAGCTTTTTAGTTGATTCCTTTTGCTATTAGAGTTTTATAAAAGCTTTTTTAGTTGATTCTTTTTGCTATTGAAGAATATTATAGTTTTTTTTAGTTGACCATAACAGAATATTTTAATTGATTATTTTTAGTTCATTTCTTTTTGCTATTAGTTCATTCTTTGAGCTAATGACCCTGAAATTGAAAAGCCTACAAATGAACTCTTAAAAGGTTGAAAGTTGGCATGGTATCATCATTTCACCCACATAGCATGTGCTAAAAAGTTGAGAGGGTTACGGCAAAAACTGGATACACTTCGTGTACAAAAGGGACAATCTCTTTCGAAGTATCAGGGTTTCAGACGAAAACTCATCTTTTACAAAGGATTTCTTTTTTTTGAACTTATTTGAACTCCAGACTTTTTGTGTGTTCAAAATGCACCATTCAAAGCCACATCATCAATTTTCAACCCTTTCTGACTTCATCTGGTATTTTTCATGCATTTATTGATTTTTTTTTAGCTAAATGACCCTGAAATTGAAAGCACTACAAATGAATTCTGAAAAGGTGAAAGTTGGCATGGTATCATCATTTCACCCACATAGCATGTGCTAAAAAGTTGAGAGGGTTACGGCAAAAACTGGATGCACTTCGTGTACAAGGACAATCTCTTTGAATCAGGTTTCGGACGAAAACTCATCTGTTACAAAGGATTTTATTGTTTTGAACTTATTTGAACTCCAGACTTTTTGTGTGTTCAAAATGCCCATTCAAACCACATCATCAATTTTCAACCCTTTCTGACTTCAATCTTGTATTTTTCAAAATGCACCATTCAAAGCCACATCATCAATTTTCAACCCTTTCTGACTTCATCTGGTATTTTTCATGCATTTACTAAAAAAAAATTTGAGCTAAATGACCCTGAAATTGAAAAGCACTACAAATGAATTCTGAAAAGGTTGAAAGTTGGCATGGTATCATCATTTCACCCATATAGCATGTGCTAAAAAGTTGAGAGGGTTACGGCAAAAACTGGATGCACTTCGTGTACAAAATGGACAATCTCTTTCGAAGTATCAGGGTTTCGGACGAAAACTCATCTGTTACAAAGGGATTTCATTTTTTTGAACTTATTTGAACTCCAGACTTTTTGTGTGTTCAAAATGCACCATTCAAAACCAGATCATCAATTTTCAACCCTTTCTGACTTCATTTGGTATTTTTTTTCATGCATTTACTGATTTTTTTGAGCTAAATGACCCTGAAATTGAAAAGCACTACAAATGAACTCTGAAAAGGTTGAAAGTTGGCATGGTATCATCATTTCACCCACATAGCATGTGCTAAAAAGTTCAGAGGGTTACGGCAAAAACTGGATGCACTTCGTGTACAAAACGGACAATCTCTTTCGAAGTATCTGGGTTTCATACGGAAACTCATCTGTTACAAAAGGCATTTCAGTTCTTCACATGTAACTGCAGTGATATTCTAGATCAAAGGCATCATCATAATAGTTGTGGAGAGAAAGTCTTCACTTTTTCTTCGCTTGTGTCCTTTGCTTATTGCGCCGTAACCATGGATATTCTTCATCACTTAACAGGGTGCTTGGGTCAGCCTTGACTTTGAAGGGAGGAATTTCATGAAACTTTTCATAATCTTCAGACATGTCTGTCTTGCCCTCCAATCCCACGATGTCTCTTTTTCCTGAAAGAACTATGTGGCGCTTTGGCTCATCGTATGATGTATTCGCTTCCTTATCTTTTCTTTTTCTCGGTTTGGTAGACATGTCCTTCACATAGAAAACCTGCGCCACATCATTGGCTAGGACGAATGGTTCATCTGTGTACCCAAGATTGTTCAGATCCACTGTTGTCATTCCGTAATGTGGGTCTACCTGTACCCCGCCTCCTGACAGATTGACCCATTTGCACTGAAACAAAGGGACCTTAAAATCATGTCCGTAGTCAAGTTCCCATATGTCCACTATGTAACCATAATATGTGTCCTTTCCCCTCTTGGTTGCTGCATCAAAGCGGACACTGCTGTTTTGGTTGGTGCTCTTTTGATCTTGGGCGATCGTGTAAAATGTATTCCCATTTATCTCGTACCCTTTGTAAGTCAATACAGTCGAAGATGGTCACCTGGCCAAAGAGTACAGCTCATCAGAAATAGTGTTGTCACCCCTGAGACGTTTCAACCGTGGTATTATAGGAGCATACCACATCACCTTGGCAGGAACCCTCTTCCTGGGGCGCTCGCCGTCAACATCACCAGGGTCATCTCGTCTGATCTTATACCGCAATGCACCGCATACCGGGCATGCATTCAAATCCTCGTACGCACCGTGGTAGAGAATGCAGTCATTAGGGCATGCATGTATCTTCTGCACCTCCAATCCTAGAGGGCATACAACCTTCTTTGTTGCGTACGTACTGTCGGGCAATTCGTTATCCTTTGGAAGCTTCTTCTTCAATATTTTCAGTAGCTTCTCAAATCCTTTGTCAGGTACACCATTCCCTGCCTTCCACTGCAGCAACTCCAGTGTGGTACCGAGCATTGTGTTGCCATCTTCGCAATTGGGGTACAACCCTTTTTTGTGATCCTCTAACATGCGATCGAACTTCAGCTTCTCCTTTTCACTTTCGCATTGTCTCTTTGCATCAACAATGACCCGGCGAAGATCATCATCGGGCACATCGTCTGGTTCCTCTTGATCTTCAGCTTCCCCTGTTGCAGCATCACCGTATTCAGGGGGCAGATAGCTGTCATCATCCTCTTCTTCTTTGCTGTCTTCCATTATAACCCCTCTTTCTCCGTTCTTGGTCCAAACATTATAGTGTGGCATGAAACCCTTATAAAGCAGGTGGGTGTGAAGGGTTTTCGAGTCAGAGTTAGACTTCGTATTCCCACATATAGGGCATGGAAAACAGATAAAACCATTCTGCTTGTTTGCCTCAGCCACTTCGAGAAAATTATGCACGCCCTTAATGTACTCGGAGGTGCGTCTGTCACCGTACATCCATTGTCGGTTCATCTGCGTGCATTATATATAATTAAGTGTGTCAAAAACCATTACAGAACATCATGAATACAGAAGTGACCAAATTAATTAATAGAAGTTCATCATCACATTAAAACCAAAGTACATACATAGTTCTCATTGAACAACATATAGATCTCCAGAGCATCTAATTAAACCATACATTGAAACTATGTAAAACATTTCAATGCAACAACAAATGCGATCATAATCGCAACTAAGGTAACAATTGATCCAACGGCATAATGATACCAAGCCTCGGTATGAATGGCATATTTTTTCATCTTTCTAATCTTCAAGCGCATTTTATCCATCTTGATCTTGTGATCATCGACGACATCCGCAACATGCAACTCCAATATCATCTTCTCCTCCTCAATTTTTTTCAATTTTTCCTTCAAGTAATTGTTTTCTTCTTCAACTAAATTTAACCTCTCGACAATAGGGTCGGTTGGAATTTCCGGTTCACATACCTCCTAGATAAAAGAATCTATGTCACGTTGGTCGGCATAATTGTCATAAACACTAAATGAACCAAATAGTTATAAAAGATAATATATACCACATCCGAATCATAGACAGGACGAGGGCCGACGGAGGCGGATACCAAAACCATCGCACTATATAATAACAAACAATAATAAAAGTAAGAAAATTACACAAGTATCTATCTTAATCATACAAGTAAGAACTTTTTTCTTTTAGAAAGAAGATAAGACCAAGAGGCTCACCACGGTGGTGCCGGCGACGAGATCGGCGCGGGCGATCGATGGCGGTGACGACGGGGGCGGGACAGGACGGACCGCCAAACCTAGACAAATCTTGAGGAAAATGGAGCTTCTACAAGGAGCTTCGAGAGGAGAAAGCTTAAGTGTGGCTCAGGCATTTCATCGAACACCTCATGTGCATAGGAGGTGAGCTAGAGCACCACAAAGCTCTCCCACGGCCGGCCCAAAAAACAGAGCACTCCACTGCTCTGCTCGCGGGCGAGGGGGTATATATAGGCGTCTCATTGGTCCCGGTTCGTGGCTAGAACCGGGACTAAAGGACCCCCTTTGGTCCCGGTTCCAGCCACGAACCGGGACCAATGGTTGTGGGCCAGGAGCGAGGCCCATTGGTCCCGGTTCGTGGCTGGAACCGGGACCAAAGGGGCCAAACGAACTGGGACCAATGCCCCACGAGGCCCGGCTGGCCCCCTGGCCTCACGAACCGGGACCGATGCCCCCTTTGGTCCCGGTTCATGAGTGAACCGGGATTAATGGGCTGGCCCTGCCTGGACCAAAGCCTTGTTTTCTACTAGTGTGTGATGTTTATCTTCTATGCATCTTATTTTGCTTAGTACGGCGGTAGCATTATAAGATGATCCCTTCACTAAATTTCAAGGTAAAAGTGTTGTCCCTGAGTATGCACCGTTGCTACAGTTCGTCGTGTTGAGACACCACATGATGATCGGGTGTGATAGACTCTACGTTCACATACAACGGGTGTAAGACAGTTTTGCACATGCAGAATACTTGGGTTAAACTTGACGAGCCTAGCATGTACAGACATGGCCTCGGAACACTGGAGATCGAAAGATCGAACGTGAATCATATAGTAGATATGATCAACATAGAGATGTTCACCATTGATGACTACCCCATCTCACGTGATGATCGGACATGGGTTAGTTGATTTGGATCACGTATCACTTAGATGACTTGAGGGATGTCTATTTAAGGTGGAGTTCTTAAGTAATTTGATTAATTGAACTTAATTTATCATGAACTTAGTCCTGATAGTATTTGCAAATTTATGTTGTAGATCAATAGCTCGCGATATAGCTTCACTATTTTTGATATGTTCCTAGAGAAAACTAAGTTGAAAGATGATGGTAGCAATGATGCGGACTGGGTCCGTGATCTGAGGATTATCCTCACTGCTGCACAGAAGAATTATGTCCTTGATGCACCGCTAGGTGACAGACCTATTGCAGGAGTAGATGCAAACATTATGAACGTTTGGTAAGCTCGATATGAAGACTACTTGATAGTTTAGTGTGCCATGCTTTACGACTTAGAACCGGGACTTCAAAAATGTTTTGAATGCCACAGAGCATATGAGATGTTCCAAGAACTGAAATTGGTATTTCAGAATCATGCCCGTGTCGAGAGGTATGAGACCTCTGACAAGTACTTTACCTACAAGATGGAGGAGAATAGCTCAGCCAGTGAGCATGTGCTCAGAATGTCTGGGTACTACAATTGCTTGAATCAAGTGGGACTTAATCTTCCAGATAAGATAGTGATTGACAGAGTTCTCTAGTCACTATCACCAAGCTACTAGAACTTCGTGATGAACTATAATATGCAAGGGATGACAAAAACGATTCCCGAGCTCTTCGCGATGCTGAAATCGACGAAGGTAGAAATCAAGAAAGAGCATCAAATGTTGATGGTTATCAAGACCACTAGTTTCAAGAAAAGGGCAAGGGAAAGAAAGGGAACTTCAAGAAGAATGACAAGCAAGTTGCCACTCCTGTGAAGAAGCCCAAAGCTGGACCTAAGCCTGAAACTGAGTGCTTATACTACAAAGGGAATGGTCACTAGAAGCGAAACTGCCTCAAATACTTGGCGGATAAGAAGGATGGCAAAGTGAATAAAGGTATATTTGATATACATGTTATTGATGTGTACTTTACTAGTATTCGTAGTAACCCCTGGGTATTTGATACCGGTTCAGTTGCTAAGATTAGTAACTCGAAACAGGAGTTGCAGAATGAACAGAGACTAGTTAAGTGTGAGGTGATGATGTGTGTTGGAAGTGATTCCAAGGTTGATACGATCACCATCGCACACTCCTTCTTTCTTCGGGATTAGTGTTGAACCTAAATAAATGTTATTTGGTGTTTCCGTTGAGCATGAATATGATTGGATCATGTTTATTGCAATACGGTTATTCATTTAAGTCAGAGAATGATTGTTGTTCTATTTACATGAATAAAACTTTCTATGGTCATACACCCAATGTGAATGGTTTATTGAATCTCAATCATAGTGATACACATATTCATAATATTGATGCCAAAAGATGAAAAGTTGATAATGATAGTGCAACATATTTGTGGCACTGCCGTTTAGGTCATATTGGTGTAAAGCGCATGAAGAAACTCCATGCGGATGGGCTTTTGGAATCACTTGATTATGAATCATTTGATACTTGCGAACCATGCCTCATGGGCAAGATGACTAAAACTCCGTTCTCCGGAACAATGGAGCGAGCTAATGACTTATTGGAAATAATACATACCGATGTATGCGGTCCGATGAGTATTGAAGCACGCGGCGGGTATCGTTATTTTCTAACCTTCACAGATGATTTGAGTAGATATGGGTATATGTACTTGATGAAACACAAGTCTGAAACATTTGAAAAGTTCAAAGAATTTCAGAGTGAAGTAGAGAATCATCGTAACAAGAAAATAAAGTGTCTATGATCTGATCGTGGAGGCGAATATTTGAGTTACGAGTTTGGCCTTCATTTAAAACAATATGGAATTGTTTCACAACTCACGCCACCTAGAACACCATAGCTTAATGGTGTGTCCGAACGTCGTAACCGTACTTTATTAGATATGGTGCGATCTATGATGTCTCTTACCGATTTACCACTATTGTTTTGGGGTTATGCAATAGAGACAACTGCATTCACATTAAATAGGGCACCGTCTAAATCCGTTGAGACGACACCGTATGAACTGTGGTTTGGCAAGAAACCTATGCTGTCGTTTCTTAAAGTTTGGGGATGCGATGCTTATGTCAAAAGGTTTCAGCCAGATAAGCTCGAACCCAAGTCGGAGAAGTGCGTCTTCATAGGATACCCTAAGGAAACTATTGGGTACACCTTCTACCACAGATCCAAAGGCAAGATCTTTGTTGCTAAGTTTGGATCCTTTCTAGAGAAGGAGTTTCTCTCGAAAGAAGTGAGTGGGAGGAAAGTAGAACTTGTTGAGGTAATTGTACCTTCTCTCGAATTGGAAAGTAGCTCATCACAGAAAACCGTTCCCGTGATGCCTACACCAACTAGAGAGGAAGTTAATGATGATGATCATGAAACTTCAGATCAAGTTACTGCTGAACTTTGTAGGTCGACCAGAGCACGATCCGCACCAGAGTGGTACGGTATGTAATCTTGTCCTGGAAGTCATATTATTAGACCAAGGCAAACCTACGAACTATGAAGAAGCTATGATGAGCCCGGATTTCGACAGATGGCTTGAGGCCATGAAATCTGAGATAGGATCCATGTATGAGAACAAAGTGTGGAATTTGGTGGATTTGCCCGATGATCGGCAAGCCATAGAGAATAAATGGATCTTCAAGAAGAAGACTGACGCTAATGGTAATGTTACTGTCTACAAAGCTCGACTTGTTGCGAAACGTTTTCGACAAGTTCAAGGGGTTGACTATGATGAAACTTTCTCACCCGTAGCGATGCTTAAGTCCGTCCGAATCATGTTAGCAATTGCCGCATTTTATGAAATCTGGCAAATGGAGGTCAAAACTGCATTCCTTAATGGATTTTTTGAAGAAGAGTTGTATATGATGCAACTAGAAGGTTTTGTCGATCCTAAAGGTGCTAACAAAGTGTGCAAGCTCCAGCGATCCATCTATGGACTGGTGCAAGCATCTCGGAGTTGGAATATACGCTTTGATAAGATGATCAAAGCATATGGTTTTATACAGACTTATGGTGAAGCCTGTATTTACAAGAAAGTGAGTGGGAGCTCTGTAGCATTTCTGATATTATATGTGTATGACATATTGTTGATTGGAAATGATATAGAATTTCTGGATAGCATGAAAAGGATACTTGAATAAGAATTTTTCAATGAAAGACCTCGGTGAAGCTGCTTACGTATTGAGCATCAAGATCTATAGGGATAGATCGAGGCGCTTAATAGGACTTTCACAAAGCACATACCGTGACAAGATTTTGAAGGAGTTCAAAATGGATCAGTCAAAGAAGGAGTTCTTGCCTGTATTACAAGGTGTGAAGTTGAGTAAGACTCAAAGCTCGACCATGGCAGAAGATAGAGAGAGAATGAAAGTCATTCCCTATGCCTCAGCCATAGGTTCTATACGATATGCCATGCTGTGTACCACACCTGATGTGTGTCTTGCCACTTATCTGGCAAAGAGGGTACAAGAGTGATCCAGGAGTGGACCACTGGACAGCGGTCAAAATTATCCTTAGTTACCTAAGAGGACTAAGGAAATGTTTCTCGGTTATGGAGGTGATAAAGAGTTCGTCATAAAGGGTTACGTCGATGCAAGCTTTAACACTGATCCGGATGACTCTGAGTATCAATCTGGATACATATTGAAAGTGGGAGCAATCAGCTAGAGTAGCTCCATGCAGAGCATTGAAGACATAGAAATTTGCAAAATACATACGGATCTGAATGTGGCAGACCTGTTGACTAAACTTCTCACACAAGCAAAACATGATCACACCTTAGTACTTTTTGGGTGTTAATCACATGGCGATGTGAACTAGATTATTGACTCTCTAGTAAACTCTTTGGGTATTGGTCACATGATAATGTGAACTATGGGTGTTAATCACATGGCGATGTGAACTAGATTATTGACTCTAGTGCAAGTGGGAGACTGAAGGAAATATGCCCTAGAGGCAATAATAAAGTTGTTATTTTATATTTCCTTATTCATGATAAAGGTTTATTATTAATGCTAGAATTGTATTGATCGGAAACCTAAATACATGTGTGAATACATAAACAAACACCGTGTCCCTAGTGAGCCTCTACTTGACTAGCTCGTTGATCAAAGATGGTTATGGTTTCCTAACCATGGACATGAGTTGTCATTTGATAACGGGATCACATCATTAGGAGAATGATGTGATGGACAAGACCCATCCGTTAGCTTAGCATAATGATCATTCAATTTTATTGCTATTGCTTTCTTCATGTCAAATACATATTCCTTTGACTATGAGATTATGCAACTCCCGGATACCGGAGGAATGCCTTGTGTGCTATCAAACATCACAACGTAACTGAGTGATTATAAAGATGCTCTACAGGTATCTCCGAAGGTATTTGTTGAGTTGGCATAGATCGAGATTAGGATTTGTCACTCCGAGTATCGGAGAGGTATCTCTGGGCCCTCTCGGTAATACACATCATAAGCTTGCAAGCAAACGACTAAGTAGTTAGTCATGAGGTGATGTATTACGGAACAAGTAAAGAGACTTGCCGGTAACGAGATTGAACTAGGTATGAAGATACCGACGATCGAATCTCAGGTAAGTAACATACCGATGGACAAAGGGAATTATGTATGTTGTCATTACGGTTCGACCGATAAAGATCTTCGTAGAATATGTAGGAGCCAATATGGGCATCCAGGTTCCGCTATTAGTTATTGACCGGAGAGTTGTCTCGGTCATGTCTACATAGTTCTCGAACCCGTAGGGTCCGCACGCTTAACGTTCGATGTTGATTTGGTATTATATGAGTTATGTGGTTTGGTGACCGAATGTTGTTCGGAGTCCCGGATGTGATCACGGACATGACGAGGAGCTCCGGAATGGTCCGGAGGTAAAGATTGATATATAGGACGATGCTATTTGGTCTCCGGAATGGTTTCGGAATGCACCGGAAAATTATCAGAATACCGGAAGGGGTTCCGGAGGCACCGGGAGAGTATTGGGCCTTAGTGGGCCAAGTAGAGGGAACACACCAGCCCACATGGGCTGGTGCGCCCCCCTTATGGCAGCCGCACCTAATACATGGAAAAGGGGGGCACCTCCCCCCTTTCCTTCCCCCTTGTGCCATTATTTGGCAGGGGGGAGCACCAAAGGGAGGTGCCCTAGGGCTGCCGCCACACCTCTTGGGGCGCCCTAGGGGCTACCTCCTCCCCTCCCACACCTATATATATGTGGGGAGGGGTGCCACACAATACACAGCTTATTCCACGCCGTGTGTCGGCACCCCTCCTCCTCTAATTTACTCCCCCACTCTAGATCATCGCAGTGCTTAGGCACAGCCCTGCGGGATTGCTTCACCACCACCATCACCACGCCGTTATGCTGACAGAACTCATCTACTACCTCGCCCCGCTTGCTGGATCAAGATGGTGAGGACGACACCGAGCTGAACGTGTGCAGAACGCGGAGGTGCCGTGCGTTCGGTACTTGATCGGTTGAAGCACGAAGAAGTTCGACTACATCAACCGCGTTGTGAAACACTTCCGCTTACGGTCTACGAGGGTACGTAGACACACTCTCCCCCTCGTTGCTATGCATCTCCATGGATAGATTATTGCGTGTGCGTAGATTTTTTTTTTGTTTTTCCATGCAACGTTTCCCAACACATCTACCTTCGGGACTAGTTTTAGACCTCAACAATTGTTATTTAGTGCCCGCGTTGAGCATGAACATTATAACTTTATCTTGTTTATTGCGAGACGGTTATTTATTTAAGTCAGAGAATAATGGTTGTTCTATTTATATGAATAATATCTTTTATGGTCATGCACCCTTGAAGAGTGGTCTATTCTTGTTGAATCTCGATTGTAGTGATACACATATTCATAATATTGATGCCAAAAGATGCAAAGTTGGTAATGATAGTGCAACATATTTGTGGCACTGCCGTTTAGGTCATATTGGTGTAAAGCACATGAAGAAACTCCAGACAGATGGGCTTTTGGAATCACTTGATTATGAATCATTTGATACTTGTGAACCATGCCTCATGGGCAAGATGACTAAAAATCCTATCTCCGGAACAATGGAGTGAGCTAATAACTTGTTGGAAATAATACATACCGATGTATGCGGTCCGATGAGTGTTGAAGCACGCGGCGGGTATCGTTATTTTCTGACCTTCACAGATGATTTCAGTAGGTATGGATATATCTACTTGATGAAACACAAGTCTGAAACATTTGAAAAATTCAAAGAATTTCAGAGTGAAGTGGAGAATCATCGTAACAAGAAAATAAAGTTTCTACGATCTGGTCGCGGAGGTGAATATTTGAGTTACGAGTTTGGCCTTCATTTAAAACAATGTGGAATAGTTTCACAACTCACACCACCTGGAACACCACAGCGTAATGGTGTGTCCGAACGTCGTAACCGTACTTTATCAGATATGGTGCGATCTATGATGTCTCTTACCGATTTACCACTATCGTTTTGGGGTTATGCATTAGAGACAGCCACATTCACATTAAATATGGCACCGTCTATATCCGTTGAGACGACACCGTATGAACTGTGGTTTGGCAAGAAACCTAAGCTGTCGTTTCTTAAAGTTTGGGGTTGCGACACTTATGTCAAAAGGCTTCAGCCTGATAAGCTCGAACCCAAATCGGAGAAGTGCGTCTTCATAGGATACCCTAAGGAAACAATTGGGTACACCTTCTACCACAGATCCGAAGGCAAGATCTTTGTTGCCAAGAATGGAACCTTTCTAGAGAAGGAGTTTCTCTCGAAAGAAGTGAGTGGGAGGAAAGTAGAACTTGATGAGGTAATTGTACCTTCTCTCGAATTGGAAAGTAGCACATCAGACAAATATGTTCCCATGATGCCTACACCAACTAGAGAGGAAGCAAATGATAATGATCATGAAACTTCAGATCAAGTTGCTACTGAACCTCGTAGGTCGACCAGAGCACGATCCGCACCAGAGTGGTATGGTAATCCTGTCCTGGAAGTCATGTTACTAGACCAAGGCGAACCTACGAACTATGAAGAAGCTATGATGAGCCCAGATTCCAACGGATGGCTTGAGGCCATATAATCTGAGATAGGATCCATGTATAAGAACAAAGTGTGGACTTTGGTGGACTTGCCCAATGATCGGCAAGCCATAGAAAATAAATAGATCTTCAAGAAGAAGACTGACGCTGATGGTAATGTTACTGTCTACAAAGCTCGACTTGTCGCGAAAGGTTTTCGACAAGTTCAAGGAGTTTACTACAATGAGACTTTCTCATCCGTAGCGATGCTTAAGTCTGTCCGAATCATGTTAGCAATTGCCACATTATATAATTATGAAATCTGGCAAATGGATGTCAAAACTGCATTCCTTAATGGATATCTTAAAGAAGAGTTGTATATGATGCAACCAGAAGGTTTTGTCGATCCTAAAGGTGCTAACAAAGTGTGCAAGCTCCAACGATCCATCTATGGACTGGTGAAGCCTGTATTTACAAGAAAGTGAGTGGGAGCTCTGTAGCATTTCTGATATTATATGTGGATGACATATTGTTGATTGGAAATGATATAGAATTTCTGGATAGCATAAAAGGATACTTGAATAAGAATTTTTCAATGGAAGACCTCGGTGAAGCTGTTTATATATTGGGCATCAAGATCTATAGAGATAGATCGAGACGCTTAATAGGACTTTCACAAAGCACATACCTTGATACAGTTTTGAAGAAGTTCAAAATGGATCGGTCAAAGAAAGGGTTCTTTCCTGTGTTACAAGGTGTGAAGTTGAGTCAGACTCAAAGCCCGACCACTGCAGAAGATAGAGAGAAAATGAAAGTCATTCCCTATGCCTCAGCCATAGGTTCTATCATGTATGCTATGCTGTGTACCAGACCTGATGTGTGCCTTGCCATAAGTCTGGCAGGGAGGTACCAAAGTAATCCAGGAGTGGATCACTGGACAGCGGTCAAGAACATCCTGAAGTACCTGAAAAGGACCAAGGAAATGTTTCTCGTTTATGGAGGTGACGAAGAGCTCGTCGTAAATGGTTACGTCGATGCTAGCTTCGACACTGATCCGGATGACTCTAAGTCACAAACCGGATACGTATTTATATTGAATGGTGGAGCTGTCAGTTGGTGCAGTTCCAAGCAGAGCGTCGTGGCGGGATCTACGTGTGAAGCGGAGTACATAGCTGCTTCGGAAGCAGCACATGAAGGAGTTCATATTCAATCTGGGTGTAATACCCAGTGCATCGGGTCCAATGAAAATCTTTTGTGACAACACTGGAGCAATTGCCTTGGCGAAGGAATCCAGGTTTCACAAGAGAACCAAACACATCAAGAGACGCTTCAACTCCATTCGTGAAAAGGTCAAGGATGGAGACATAGAAATTTGCAAAGTACATACGGATCTGAATATGGCAGACCCGTTAACTAAGCCTCTTCCGCGAGCAAAACATGATCAGCACCAAGACTCCATGGGTGTTAGATTCATTACAATGTAATCCAGATTATTGACTCTAGTGCAAGTGGGAGACTGAAGGAAATATGCCCTAGAGGCAATAATAAAGTTGTTATTTTTGTTGGTGCAATATCTGCCTACCTTGAGTTTTGGAGATTGTTGACAGAAACAAGTATGGACTAATGTGTTTGCTAGTGCACATAGAGAGAAAAGTCCATACACAACCGAAGAGAATGTTGTCTTCGGTGCTGAGTTCGAGGAACTTCACCGAAGCATATTTGCACTGCAGAGAAGAACGAGCTACATCTGATGAAGAGATAGAGTCAAGAAGATTAGTGTGGAGAAATCAACCCCTCGAAAGAGTTGCTGAAATAGCGAAGCTTTCTGTTTCAATACTGTTGTCCGAAGAAATTGACTGCAGCGATTGAAGTCGAAGACAAAATGAAGACGTAGCATTCGTTGAGTTTTTATTCCTTCAGTCTTTTGAGTCATAGGACCTCCGTACTATTAAGAGGGGTATAGGTTCTTGTTGCTTAGATCAGTTGTGATGCTTAGTTACAACCTATGAAAGCTGTGAGAGAAATCTCTTTGTGCTCCGAGCAAATACTTGCCAGCAAGAGACTGTGTTCTTCTTCGCTGCGAGAGATTTGCCTCGGACCGAGGAGTTAGCATTACTTGTTCCTCAAGTAATGTTACCGTTGCTCCAATATCCGACCGTTGAGAACGTGTCGGTTGGCCATTGGCTGGACCTTGTGTCCAAAATGGTCATTTCCCATCTGGGAAGGCTGCGGCTATAAATAGCCACCCCGCACCTGCTTTGTCCGGTGGCTGCTCCGCTTGAGATTTCTCAGAAGATTGATTTGAGCAACCCCTCTCTGAGTGATTTGAGTTTAAGATCCACTGAGAGAAAAATCAAGACCCCAAACTTGGGCAACGGTTTAGCATCATAGCAGATCTGAGTGAGAGTTCTTGTGCCTGTTACTCTTGAGAGCTGCGCACTCTCTAGATGGATATGTTTGGCTTCGAGTGATGAAGAGTCCTTGTCTTCACCGAGCCTGATCTTCAGCAACCAAGAGTGATTGTGGTTCGCGAAGGTCGACCGAAGGTTTGGAGATCGCCGACAAGGATCTACCACGAGTGAAATCAACCTGAGTCTGATTAGCTCTGTGTTGAAGGAGAATAGGGTGAAGAGAGTTTATCTTCTGTGTTAAGTCATAGCCCCTCCAACCAGACGTAGCCCTTTGGCAGAAAGGTGAACTGGTCTACCAAATCCCTTGTCGCCATCAAGCACCACTGTATCAAATCATTACATTATCGTCGTCCTTATTCCTTCATTTTCAATCTGTATCCTTATTATTTGGTGTAACCCTGAGATTGTATTTCCTTCAGTGGTTGTTATGTTTTGTTTCATTCTGTTACACTTATTTGCTTGTTGCATAACTCTCATCGTAGTTAAACCTATTATCAATCAAGCTCGCTCTGTTGTAAATGCCTTTCTCGATGAATATGCTTCTGACGAGGAAATCTGATTCAGTGCATTTCTCTCTATACTCTATTCCGCTGCGGTGTGTGGACTAGATTTCAAAGATTTCGAAAGAAAATTTGAATATCCCATTCACGCCCCCCCCCCCCCTAGTTGATAAACTCTTGGTCCTAACAATTTTATATTTCCTTATTCATGATAAAGGTTTATTATTCATGCTAGAATTGTATTGATCGGGAACTTAAATACATGTGTGAATACATAAACAAATACCGTGTCCCTAGTAAGCCTCTACTAGACTAGCTCGTTGATCAAAGATGGTTAAGGTTTCCTAACCATTGACATGTGTTGTCATTTGATAATGGGATCACATCATTAGGAAAATGATGTGATGGACAAGACCCATCCGCTTGCTTAGCATAATGATCATTCAGTTTATTGCTATTGCTTTCTTCATGTCAAATACATATTCATTTGACTATGAGATTATGCAACTACCGGATACCAGAGGAATACCTTGTGTGCTATCAAACGTCACAACGTAACTGGGTGATCATAAACATGCTCTACAGGTATCTCCAAAGGTGTTTGTTGAGTTGGCATAGATTGAGATTAGGATTTGTCACTCCGAGTATACGAGAGGTATCTCTGGGCCCTCTCGGTAATACACATCATAAGAAGCCTTGCAAGCAAAGTGACAAATGAGTTAGTTGCAAGATGATGTATTACGGAACGAGTAAAGAGACTTGCCGGTAACGAGATTGAACTAGGTAAAGAGATACCGATGATCGAATCTCGGGCAAGTAACATACCGACAGACAAAGGTAATTACGTATGTTGTCATAAAGGTTCAACTGATAAAAGATCTTCGTGGAATATGTAGGAATCAATATGGGCATCTAGGTCCCGTTATTGGTTATTGACCGGAGAGGTGTCTCGGTCATGACTACATAATTCCCGAACCCGTAGGGTCCGCACGCTTAACGTTCGTTGACGATATAGTGTTATATGAATTATATGATTTGGTGACCGAATGTTGTTCGGAGTCCCGGATGAGATCACGGACATGACGAGGAGTCTCGAAATGGTCGAGAGGTAAAGATTGATATATAGGACGATGGTATTCGGACACCGGAAGTGTTTCGGAGAAAACCGGATAGTTATCGGAGTACCGGAGGGGGTACCGGTCACCCCCGGGAGGCAAGTTGGCCTATTAGGCCATTAGAGGGGAGCACACCAGCCCACAAGGGGCTGGCGCACCCCCCATGGCAGCCGGCCAAGTGGGAGGAAGGAAAGGAGGGGGACTCGGCCTCCCCCTTCCTTCTCCTTTCCCCCTTTCCTTCTCCTCTCCGGCAAATAAGGCAGGGGGCGCCACTTGGGAAGGCACCCCAAGTAGGATTCGGCCTACTTGGGGGCGCCTCCTAGCTGCTCCCTCCCCCCCCCACCTATATATATGTGGGAGGGGGGTGCCTAGCACAAGGACAACAATCCCTTAGCCGTGTGCGGCGCCCCCTCCACCATTTACACTCTCGGTCATATTTTCGTAGTGCTTAGGCGAAGCCCTGCGGAGATAGCTTCACCATCACCGTCACCACGCCGTCGTGCTGCCGGAACTCATCCACTACCTCGCCGTCTTACTGGATCAAGAAGGCGGAGGACGTCATCGAGCTGAACATGTGCTGAACGCGGAGGTGCCGTACGTTCGGTGCTCGATCGGTTGGAACGCGAAGAAGTTCGACTACATCAACCGCGTTGTCAAACGCTTCCGCTTACGGTCTACGAGGGTAAGTAGACACATTCTCCCCTCTCGTTGCTATGCATCTTCTTGATAGATCTTGCGTGTGCATAGAATTTTTTTTGTTTTCCATGCAACGTTTCCCAACAGACTAGAACGTTGTTGCTTCCACCCACTCCCCTTCATGTTATTTGTTACGTGCACATCGGCATTTTGTTGCAATGATTCCAATGTTTGATGCAAAGGTTGAATTGATGTTTCAAATGTGTTTCTTCTTTATTGACTGCATGTTGTTTCCAGCATGTCTTTGTCTTTTATGTTCTGCTTGCTGCAAACCATTTTAAAAACTTATATGTACCAACAAGAATTTGTTGCATGTGAGAAATTTTTATTGCATCCAGAATGCAAGCAGTCGGTCAGTCACATAAACTATGGTATATTATGTTTATTTGCATCCATCGGTAAATTGTGCATCCATCGGTAAATTGTGGAGAGTGGAAGCTAGCTAGCTAGAGCCTGAAGTTGTCATGTTCAGTCTGGGACGGTAAGTGTTACATGATAGGGGTGCTACACAAGCAAATTATCTTCTCTGTCATGATGCTCATGTATTGTGGCAGACTTGTTGAGGTACGGGGTAAGCAACCCTATTGCAAAATTAATTTTTTCACCCAGCACTGCCCATACTCGATCATGTTGTAGCTAGGAGATCATGTGATTGCCACTCGACGTCGACCCACATCAGAAGTATAGTTAAACGTATCTATTTTTTTATTGTTCATGCTTATTTCCATCATTTATGCAAAGTTTTTGAAGTTTTATTGGGACTAGCTTAGGTGATTCAGTGCCCGGTGCTAGTTCCTAGTTTCCAGTGATTTTGGTTTTAAGAAAGTAAAATACCTACGCTATTGGGAAAACTGAAACATTGCAAAAGTCAAATATTTTCAGTGCTAGGTATTATTATTCTCTCATAGGAACATTACTCAGGACGCAGAGTTTCTGCACCCGAGCTCAAATGAGCTTGGGTGAACAGTAAAATCGAAACAAAATTGAAAAAAATTAAAAAAATTCCAATTTTTTTTTGGTGAAACATTGACAAAAGTTTTAAGTGCTTGCCAAAATTCATCTTGAAATCACAATCCTAGAAGGCGTGGCGAAAAAAACAAAATCGGTACTCTGAAAATGCTACTTTCAAAAGCATTTTGGAGCACTGAATTTGTTTTTTTTCCACGCCTTACAGGAATGTGATTCCGTGATGATTTTTTGCAAGAACTTAGAACTTTTGTCAATGTTTCTTCCAAAAAAAAATTGGAATTTTTTCAAATGTTTTTGATTTTTTTTCAATTTTACTGTTCACCAAGCTCATTTGAGCTCGGGAGCAGAAAGGTACTTTCGCATTACTCATCATTAGTTGTCAACTTCCTATACAATTTTGTGTCTTCTTGTTCTGCCAAACTAATTTAAGCCATGTGCTAAGGTTATGATTCGTGATGTGAATAGTTCTTGTTAGTTGAGCATATCTTAGATAGGAACATGGCATAGATCATCTCAGTAATTATGTGATAACTTTAGAGGTGTAAAGCCAAGTTTTGGCCAAGTTAGTGTGATAGGTATTTCTATAAACTATCTTACTAATTTATATATAATTAATCAATAATAAAATAATTTAAAAAACATGTCTTATTAAAAATAAGCGCACATATCAAAAATAAACTATTCATATAATTATAAAAAACTTGTATTTTCAAACAAATATTCACATTTTGAGAAATGTTCATTAACTAGATCATTAATCATGCATTTTTTTAAAGGTTTATATAATTTAAAAAGTGTTATCATATTTGAAAATTTCCGTATAATTTTAAGAAATATCCATATAACTTTACAGAACCATGTATTTTAAGAACTTGTAGTTATCAAAAAATAGAAAAGGCAAGAAAAAATAGAAATAAGAGGAGAAAAATGAACCAGAGAGAAAAAAAAAAGTAAAACCAGACAAAAACGTGTGCCCCGTAAAAAAGCGAACAGAAAACTGCAAAAACAAACAACCGAGTCCCGGAAAGAATAAAAAAAAATGGCACGTGGAAAACAGCCTGAAACGTTGTTTCGGTGCCCCTGCTACTAAGGCGATGGGCACTAATAGGCGCCGGCGCACCGGCCGAAATTTCGGTCAGTCTGTCCCTAACCACCCGATTTAGTACAATGAGATGACGTACGCACCGCACGATCCCTTTCTTCCTCCCCTGGCGTCTTTTTCTCTCAGGAAACCTCCAATTCATGCCGCCACAGACGAGCGACACACCCTGCCTCGAAGGACCACCCTGACGCATCTCGGCCCCCCTCACCATCGGTCGCCGCCGTCGTCTTCTGCATTTCTCGCTGGCTACGCGCGTCCAGCAGCGTGCCTCGTGGTTGTAGCTCCCCATGGCGACGGTCATAGCTCCGGTGCGACGCAACAGCTCCCGTGGTGTTGCCACTGGTCGCGGCACCCCGACGACGACCTCGCGGAAGTGTACTCTCCCTCAGGGAGCCAGCAGCAGCAAAATTGTTCGCCGGTCGTAGCAAAAATGGCAACGCACCTC
This sequence comes from Thinopyrum elongatum, assembly GCA_011799875.1. Taxonomy (NCBI): domain Eukaryota; kingdom Viridiplantae; phylum Streptophyta; class Magnoliopsida; order Poales; family Poaceae; genus Thinopyrum; species Thinopyrum elongatum. Next base: position 609,596,404 of record CM022301.1, on the reverse strand, counting down.
GCCACCGCAGCTCATGAAGAGAATTTGGTTCTAGCAAAAAAAAATTGCTGGTTCCAACAAAATGGATCGCCGCTTGTAGCAAATTGCTTGCCGAGCTCCATTGCACCGAGGGAGAAGGCCGGTTCCAGCAATTTTTTTGCTGCTTCCAGCAAATTGGATGGCCGGTTGTAGCACATTGCTCGCCGAGCTCCGTTGCAACCCAAGGAAGAAGGGTGCTTCCAGCAATTTATTTTGCTGGTTCCAGCAAATTGCATAGCTGGTTCCAGCATCATGGGATCGAGCTCGCTTGCCTCGTGTCCATGGTAGCACTTTTTATCGCAGGTTGCAGCACACCACACCAGCGGTTGTAGCTTCTGTGCGGTCGGTTGCAGCACGCCATGCCAGTTCACGCCGTAGGTGGTCATCGATTTCCAGCTTGCCGGGGCGCCGATTTCCAGCTCGCCGGGGCGCCGTTGCAGCATCCCAGGACGCCGGTCCTAGCCTTTCCCGCCAGTTCCAATGCCCGGCGCCCGCGATTGGAGCATCTTGGACTGCTGCCTTGGGCTCGCCTAAGGAGCGCAGGGGAGGGGAAAAGGATCGGCAGCGGCCGAGATGGGGAGGTGGACGGAGAGCCCCCCGACCAGCAGCGCCGCCGCGCCACCGCGTCGGAGTGGGACGGGTAGGCGGCACTAGCCGCACCGGCGCCGTTGCCCCCGTCGCCTGTCGTGGTCGCCTCCTCGGCTCGCCACTCGCAGAGTGCATGGGTGTGGGCTCGAAGGAGCTCGCAGCAGCTTTGGATTTGCTTGGTCTAGTTGGAGCGGTGGCTAATGAATGGATGCAGCGCCACCGTGAAAAAGGGATAAGGTTGCAGCTGCCTCAGCGGTTCGTGGGGCCCGCCAGCCCACGCGTCCCACAATGCGAGAGACCATGTCGCGCATTGCTACCGTACGATGACGCCGGATCCAATGGACCACGCGCGACCGGCGCAACACTCAGCCGGCGCGCCGGACTCAAATGTTTCCCTAAGGGGATACAGTCATATTATTCATAAAGAAACTTTGTTTAGTTAGTGTAACAAACTTAAGGATAAGAAAATCATAGTTCTTGTAAACTGAAAAATCGAGTTTGTGGAAAAACATAATTATATGCTTTTCTATAAACTAGTTTAGCGTATCTATTGCTCACGGGTTTACCATTCTCGCCCAAGCAAGATTTTGTGAATTCGTATATTTCTAAGCTAATTACCAGTAAACCTAGTTCTCAAAATAAATCATACTCTGTACTTCACTAAAACTCATTTTGTTAAAATTAGAAGCTAAATTTTCCAAACGACCACATATAAGAATCTCATGGCGGCGCTGGTGAGCTCCGCACCAAAAAAGTGTCCGCCGCGGAAGGCCTCCAAGGGGTGCCCTTTGGTTAGTTGGTTCCAAGGAGAGGGTGCCTCCATACCTCACTCGCTGCGAGCAAGAGGCAGGTGTCGCCCACAACCGGGGCTAAACTGGCCGCATTTAGTGCCCACTGGAAAAATAGGTACAATTATTCAAAAAACTAAGAAACTATCTTATTAATTTATATATAATAGTTATTTAATAATAAAGAAGCTAAAAAATCATGACTTATTCAAAAATAAGCGCAGATATCAAAATAAAATATTCATGTAATTTTAAAAATATCATGTAGTTTTAAAAAGTATAAACATATTTCAAGAAATGTTCATGTAACTAAGAAAAAGCCCATACATTTTAAGAAAATCATATAATTTAAAAAGTATTCTCCTATTTGAAAATATTCATGTAATTTTAAGGAATATCCATGTAACTATACAAAACCATATATTTTAATAACTTGTAGCTATCAAAAAATTAGAAAGTAAGAAAAATAAACTAAATAGATAAAATGAGAAAACAAATAGAAACAAAAGGAGGGAAAAGAACCAGAGAGAAATAAAACACTAAAACCAAACAAAACCCTGGTTTCCCTAAAAAAACCGAAAAAATGCAAAACTTCAAAAACAGCCCAGGACGCGGTTTCGGTGCCCCTGTCACTGAAGGCAACTCAGTCATATCACTCGCAAAGAAAATTTGTTTGGTTAGCATCACAAACTTAGTCCTTTTAAAATTGAGAAACTGAGTTTGTGGAATAACTATAATTATAATAATTTCTATATAGCACTTTAGCGCATCTCTCGCTCACAGGTTTCCATTCTCATCCAAGCAAGATTTTGTGCATAATTAGTTGAAATAAATCATACTCCACTAGAACTTATTTTGTTAAAAATAGAAGCTAAATTTTGCAACTAACCATATATATAGTACTCCATCCGTCTCATAATATAAGAGTGTTTGACGGGACGGAGGGAGTACTCGTGGAAAACGAGGAGGATGAATGCTGTTTCGGTCCCACTCCTCCTGGACCAGCCGACGTCTTACATAGGGTTGGTGAGAAAGATGCCAACCGGACAAATGCTGGGTGGGCGGGACAAATGCCACAGGACAAGTCACAAGTGCATCGAGCAACTCCGGTGACCACTTGTGGATCGAGAGAGGCGGACAGCAGGAGGAGGAGGAGACAGATCCAGCACAATGACGGATGTACGTGTGAGGGTGCTCACTGATTTTGAACATGCATGGATCTATCGAAACAGTAGGAACCTGTACTGTACGCAAGGACACAAATTGAGCGAGCATGCATGCCACCCAAGTCACGGAAGCCCCTACCTACGTACTCCATCTCTGTAAACTAATATAATAGCGTTTAGATCACTAATTTAGTAATTTAAATGCTCTTATATTAGTTTACGAGGGAGTAGTATATTAGTACTCCCTTCGTCCCAAAATTCTTGTCTTAAATTTGTCTAAATACGGATGTAATTTTGGGACGGAGGAAGTATCTACCTGGGGTAGTTCATAATAATACAGCGCTCGTCTTGGTTTGAGCCGCTCGCCGAGAAGCTAGAATTGTGCGCTCTGCCGCCCGCCGGAGACGATGCGGATGACCGTGCACTTGCAAAGGTGAGTTTTTTTTTTGAGAAATACTTGCAATGTGAGTGATTCTTAACTTTTTTGCTTATCACCTACCTCCCGACCCCAGCCCAGCCCCGTTGTTCAGCTGTAGGTTTGAGATCCATCAATATTGTTTTGTATTAAAAAAAAGGTAGAACTTGTTTCATTTTTGTTCGTAAAACTAATTTATATATAGTGTGTTCGCCAAAAAAGAACTAAAATATTCATTTATTATAGAAAATATTAGCACGTAATAAAAATAAAATATTGAAGTAATTATTAAAAAATGTTTCTATATTTTCTAAAAAAAATCATATAATGAAAAATTGTTCGTGCATTGAAAAATGTCCATATAACTAAAAAGTGTTCTCATATTTCTAAAATATTTACATAATTTTAACAAACGTTCATGCAATTGTAAAAAGTGGTCACATATTATAATTTTTATATTCGCGTATTTATCAAGCTGGTGGGGAGCTCCTTGCAGTTGGCGCCTTGGGAGATGGTGGTGATTGACGACGATGAGACCTCGACTCCGTTCTTCCTTAAGAGGCTGCTCCAAATGAGAAGGCGTCCAGTGTGGGCCTCTCCTTCTTAAGCTTCCTTCATTTCGTAACTTGTCGAACCTGACTTGGCGCAGCTTGTCTAGGTGCAGAGTGTGTCGTTTCGACCGATGAGTAGATCATGGCCCAGATTGATGCGACAGAACATGCCTTGGGTGACCTGCTTCTAGTTCGCCACTTGGTGAGTGCTTGTCTTCGTACATATATGGCTTGCTATCTTGTTGTGACCCTTGGGCTCATTGGGCTCGCTTGGCATTTCAGCTAGAGGCCATGTCGAAGCCCATGCATCTTCTTCTGATTCTCAAGGACCGGACCTGTTTCCTAAAGTCGTCCTTGAACTTGGATAAGGACAAGTCTTACATGCCCTTTTGAAGGTGGGGAAGAGGTGGCTCGCTGACCACTGGCGGAGCGTTAGCGGGACCAACAGGGGTCCCCCTCCCCCTCCCAAGAGAAATTTACAGTGGTAAGCTCCTCCTTTAGCCTAAACTCCCTGCTAATTATCTGACCTCTCTAATCTCCATAGCTCTGTTGCCCCCCTAGATTTAGTTCACGCTCCGCCACTGTTGCTGACTGATGGTCGAGCATGACTTGTCGCGTGATGAGACCCGACTCCTTGACACGCGCAACTAGAGGCCACCGAGGTGTCCTGCTGCTCTCTAAGTCATGTTGGGTTGATGGAGTGCTTGGACTGCATGAAGAACAGGGCGACTCGCTTTGAGGAGAAATACTAGGCCATGGAGCAGCTTGGCATTTATTCGAAGGATAACAGTGGCTCGCCATGAGCTTTCTTTAAAGGACCATTTCTTTCAATTCACAGACATTTTTATAAATTCTAGAACATTTATTCGAATTTGTAAGCATTTTTTAATTCACTTAAAAAAATTTGCGGACATTTTTAAAATTTGAAAACATTTCTTAGATTAATGATTTTCTAAAATTCATGAGTGTTTTGAAAAACATTTTTAAAAATCCATGAGCATTTTTGAATTTGTGAACTTTTTAAAATCTATAAGAAAACTGTTGTCGGCTTTCTAGCGAACCAACAGGTGGAGGTGCATTTAGATGATCAAGCGAGAGAAAAAAATATGAGCAAGGGTAGCAAGCAAAACGACTGCTATTGGGTCGGCCCCTGGTGCGCATTTTACCACCATTTTGCCGTTTAGGGCTAGTTTGGACGCGAGGGTGGGACTTTCCAGGGTAAAAAAAGCACGGTAGAGATTTTTTTTATGCATCTGAATCCATGGGATTTTGTCCTCCGGTCATTTGGATCTTCGAGGAGTAGGGAATACCCTGCGGGTAGTTTGTGACTTACCTGAACAACAGAACAAAGCAGGGACCCGTCTTGACCTCCGACCTGGGGGGGGGGGGGGGGGGGGAGGAGGGCCCACGAAGGAGGCAGACAATGAGGCGATGGTGGATGTCATCTTGAAGCTTGCACAGTTGGCCAGCAAGGTCAACGGTCGCATGGTCGACTGGTCGTCAATGTCCGCGTATTTTTCTAGGTCTTGGAGAAACAGGGTGTCGTGGAGCCATGGATGCAATCGGAGCGGCGCCATGATGTGGTGGAGTGATGACGGCCATGGCCCGGACTTGGCGTTTGAGAGAGAGAGAGATGCGGTGAAATTCGTCCATGAGCCGGGACTCGTTTATTTCTGGCCCGGGGATATGTCAGGGATGGGGCGAATCTTTCCTCACCTCTGAGCTGACCAAATGCACATGCAAATAACCACGGGGCAAGGATCCATGGGTGGGAGCTACCCAGGGATTTGCCAGGGATCCCGTCATTTTCCCCGCCCACCAAACAAGTCCTTAAGGTGCGAAATAGGAGGCGCCACCCCTACACCTCGCTTTTTGCGGAGAGGGCCTACCGGGCAAACAGACAAAGTGTTCCTCATGGGCCGGACCATTTGGCATGGACGCTCACTCCCGAATTAATTTTTTGGATTCAATTTTCTTTCGCTCAGTTATTTTAGCTTCGATTTTTCAAAAAAAAATTCTAAAAACAGGGCTACCAAATATTATATAGTTTTAAATTTGAAAGAATGTTAAAAAATTAAAAGTGTTCTCAAAATTTACAAAACCTATTTTTTTTAAAGTTATACGGATAATATTTAGAAATTATATTTTGGCATACGTGAACATTTTGTAAAATTTTGAAAATATTTAAAAAGCAATGTATTTTTTTATTTTTTAGAAAACTAATAAGGAAAAAAAAGAGAAGGAAAAAGGAAATCAAACATGAAAGAGATGAAAATAACAAAATAAAAACTGAAAATAATACTTTTTGAGAAAACAATAGAGAAAAAAGAAAATTGAAAAATTAAATGAGAAACTTTTAGAACCTTCCAAAAACCGATAAACTAGATCGATAACCTTCCGAAAATCGACCACCAATGGCAGTTGGGTCGGCAAACCAACGTTCGCCTTGTGTGATATGCCAACAATTTAACGCAAAGAGTATCAAATAGAAAATTCTCTCATCGCGAGCACTAGGCAGGATTGTGAGCACCATTTTTTTTCATAGCACTAATTTATATATAATTGTATTTAATACAAGAAGTAAAATTAGTCATGTGTTATAGAAACAATATCCACACATACCAAAAATAAAATGTTCATGTATTTCTAAAAAAGTGTCTAGAATGGTTCGAATAGTTAAAAATTGATGATGCATATACAAAAATGTACATGCAATTAAAAAGTGTTTACAGATTTAAAAACTATACGTGCACTTTTCGTCCCTCAATTCTTCGATTTCCTCACTTTTGGTCTCTCAACTCCAAAACCGGACAGATTACACGACGAACTCTCGAAACCAGTCACTTTTCGTCCCTGCGGGGTTTCGCTGCCGAGTCAACCCGGTTTTGACCATGGGATGAACAGTGCATGGGTGAACAGTAAAATCAAAAAAATAGAAAAAAAATCAAAAAAATCTGAATTTTTTTTACGTCGGAGATAATCAGGTGCGCAAGGTGCATCTCAATTTTTGTCATGTTTGGACGTTCGAGGAGCTCGCGGCAAAAAAAACAAAACTAAATGTACTCGGTGATGAACAGTAAATTAAAAAATAGCAAAAAAAACACTGAAATGGAAAAATAGCAAAAATTGTAAACTAAATGTTTGGACTTTTCTCTTTAAGAAATGCTCATGCAACTTTAAAAAGTGGTCACGTATGTATGTATTGTAATAAATATTCATGTATTTGTGAAGAAAAGGTAGGAAAATGAAGTAGAAAGAAAACTAGAAAGAAGAACCGGAAGAAAAAAACACTGAAATCGGACAAAAACCGGTCCCCCCCAAACCAAGAGAAAACCATATGAAAAAAGATAGAGATCCCAAAAAGAAACATACAAAAAACACATGAGACGTTATTTTCAGGCCAGTCATCTTGCATAGTGTGTTTGTGGGAAGGCGGAGGAGAAGTGGACAAATGTTTGCTGACCGGGACAGATGCCACACAACACAACAACTCACTCTACACCCGCCAAAAAGGAAAAAGAAAACACCTCACTATGAGAGAGACCGAGAAAGCGAAAAGGACAGGAGGAGGAGGAGACAGATCCAACACAGCACACTGATGGATCTACATGTGCCGCCAAAAATGTAGGAGCATAATGTGGGTGAGTCATTTTCCACGGCTCATTTTGAACGGCCCAGCAGCAGCACGTCACATTCACATCACATGTGTGTGTGGATGGATGGATCTACGTACGCATAGGCATAGGCATAGGCACAGGTGAAAGAAAGAGACATGGCACTAGAAAGAAAACGGTATAAAGGGCTGTGGGGCTTTGCCTCACAGTAAATAATCAAAAAACAAGAAAGAAAACGGTAGGAGCCACCCATGTCGGCCACGCAAAATTACTAAATTCAGGAAGCGAGCGCACGAGAAACATGCGTCCCACCCACAGGATTTCTTTCACATCGCCCCACCTCACCTACCTACCTACCTACCTGTAGCCCTTACTCAGTTGAAGCCAAGGTGACCGCCGCCCGCCGGAGGCGATGGCGATGGCCGTGCAAGGTGAGAAGAGGCATTCTTACTTGTTGCTTGCTTCTGCCCTCCCTCCGGACTTTCTTCCCCTGCAAATTGCCAAGTGTACGTTAGACTGACTTACTGGAGTGTCTGTTGCTGGCTGGCTGGCTGGATGATGATGCTGCTGCTGTCAACTTACTCTTGATCGATGTCTGCCTTGACAGTGTAAGTTCATCCGTTGCTCGACTGTTTGCCGCGTTCATCAGCTATTCCATTTGCTTTGTTTCCTCCGATTAACTAGTGTTCCTGCTGCTGCTGTTACAGCTGGCTTGGTGGCCTTGCGTGCATCTTCTCCACCACCCTTCTCTTCCAAATCCTGGTAACTAAGCCTAATAACATGTTCACTCACTCACTTGCCCCTAAAATAAGCTCCCATTTCTTCTATGAATTCAATCAGGTCTCTGAAATTTAAGCTTATACAAACTACTAGCTTCCCATGTTCACTCACTCTCTGTTTTAGTTACACTCCCTCTCTGTTTCCCATGTTTACTCACTCTCTGTTTCACTAACTCCTATTAGCTTCTACTCCCTCCGTCCCATAATATAAGATCGTTTTACAAGCTGTTTTAGCAATGACTTACAACTATTGTTTGAAATCCAGCACCCACAGCGCAGCACCACGCGCATGCAGAAGCCTCTTTCTTCTAGGGCCTAATACCTGAGCTTTGGTGCTGGCCCCCAAATTTTTCTTAGGGACGGCCCTGCAGCAATGGAGGAGCAGTCTTCTTCTGCTCACAGTCTTCGACAAAGGCCCCCTCCACCTCCATTGTCAGCGAGAGGTACAGGACTGCCTACCACCTGCAGCCTCCCAAGAACTGGATCAACGGTATGTTGTTTATGTCTCTGCTTGCCTCTCTGTTTCCTTTTTCTATCAAGTTTTCTGGGCAGATGGCCCCTCTGATTTGGTGTGTTTTTCTTCTTCTCTTGGCCCAAGAAAAATTGGTTAGCGTTTCGCCCATCTTACTTTGGGCATGCCAAAATAGGTGCTCGGTGTAGGCGCTGCAGTCAGATTTTGCATTTAACATTTAAATAGGGGGAAAAGGAGGGAGAAATGTGTCTACGGAATGGGTGTATGTCAATTAGGGGAAGAGGCAGAGTTGATCCAACCACAAGAGAAAACAAGGCGACAGTGAATTACCACTTTCGGAATCATAACGCTGAAACTAGGGTCTCACATTATGTGTCTCCATTATATTAGACAGATCTATTATACTCATAGGAAGTACTGGCATATTTTGAAACCTAGAATATCTTTGGTCCTGTTTTTACCAATAATCATATCCTATCAACTGTACATTGACATTCTCTCATTTTTTTTCTTCATATATTTGATGAATTGGATATCCTTGGAAATCTACAACAACAAAAAAGATCCATGTGGTATGGATATCTCAGGCCCATACACTTTTAAATACAGAAGAGAAGAAATTGCAGAATTCTATCTTATATTGCATTTATTAAAATTTCAGGACCAATGTACTACAATGGCATCTACCATGAATTCTACCAATATAACCCCGATGGCTCCTTCAATCCCAATACCTCCTATAACATAGTTTGGGGCCATTCGGTTTCAACAGACCTCATCAACTGGATCACTCTTGAACCCGCAATAGAACCGGATACCCCAAATGACATAAAAGGTTGCTGGTCCGGCTCAGCCACAATTGTATCCGGTGATCAACCGGTCATCATATACACCGGTGTCATCGACATTGAGAAGCATCAGGTCCAAAACATTGCGCTTCCCAAAAACCGGTCTGATCCGTACCTGAGAGAATGGACCAAAGCAGGCAATAACCCAGTGATCCAATCGAGTGTACCAGGCTTGAACTCGGGGCAGTTCAGGGATCCGACAACCGGTTGGATCGGACCGGACGGACTATGGAGAATAGTAGTCGGTGCTCAGCTGAACGGCTACGGTGCTGCACTTTTGTACAAGAGCGAAGACTTCTTGAACTGGACTAGAGTTGACCATCCGCTGTATTCATCCAATGCCTCCATTATGTTAGAGTGCCTGGATTTCTTCGCAGTATTGCCGGGAAGTAACAATGCACTGGACATGTCTTCAGCAATCCCAAATGGCGCCAAGCATGTCCTCAAAATGGGCATGAATTTCATTTCGGTGAAGACGTGCACGTGATAGGGGTTTATGATCTCAAACGTGATGTCTTTGTGCCAGATACTGATGACAGTCGGCTATGGCCGAGGATTGATTATGGTAATTTCTATGCTTCAAAAACGTTCTTTGACTCTAAACATGGAAGGAGGATCATATGGGCTTGGACTACTGAGACTGATAGTTCTTCAGATGATGTTGCAAAAGGCTGGGCAGGAATCCATGTAAAAAAATCTACCCTTAATTGGCTGTAATTGTATCATATTGAAATAATGATTAAAAAATTAGTGAAACATGTTTAACCTCATTTTTTTTCTATTACACCTAGTCGTTCCCCAGGACAATTTGGTTAGACAACGATGGCAAACGGCTGCTGCAATGGCCAGTTGAAGAGATTGAGTCCCTTCGAGGAAATGAAATCAACCATCAAGGACTAGAGTTGAAGAGGGGAGAACTATTTGAGATTGAGGGAGTTGACACTTTGCAGGTAGTTTCCTATTTCACAAACATTCTTACCTGGTCTTCCAAAGAAAAATTTTACTACAAAAGGAGGCATGCCAGTAAAAGTTGCACGGTCTTCCAATAATTATTAATTATACATATGCAGGTGTGTTGTGGGTTTTTGAGAGCAGCCCTGGCTAACCAGGCACATGATTTTCTTGAAACAGGCTGATGTCGAGATAGATTTTGAGCTGACGTCAATCGATGACGCTGATCCTTTCGATCCTTCCTGGCTTTTTTATGCCGAGAAGCATTGCCGGGAAGCGTATGCATCGGTTCATGGTAGCATAGGGCCATTTGGACTTGTTATTCTGGCCTCCGACGACATGGAGGAGCACACTGTTGTGCACTTCAGAGTTTACAAATCACAGAAAAATTACATGATCCTCATGTGCTCTGATCTAAGAAGGTTAGTGCTTGTGTTTTTTTGCCTTAATCTTTGTTAGTATTTTCCACAAATGTGCATATCTATTGATGTCTGGAAGGAAACTTAAAAGAAATTTCTTCATTTCTTTGCATAGGTCTTCCCTGACACCAGGACTGGACACACCAACCTATGGAGGCTTCTTTGAATTTGATCTTGAAAAGGAAAGGAAGATCTCTCTCAGAACTCTGGTGAGTTGGGTGGCTTTCGTGTCATTTCTCTTGTTATATGTTCACTTCCTGACAGAACTGAAAAATGGCCGCCGTCGTGCAGATTGATCGGTCGGCGGTGGAGAGCTTCAGCGACGGTGGCAGGGTCTGTATCATGGCTAGAGTTTACCCAGTGTCCCTTGTCGATGACGACCACCAGCCCCACATGTATGCCTTTAACAATGGCAGTGCCACTGTCAGAGTGCCTCACCTCAGGGCATGGAGCATGAGGAGAGCACAAGTGAGCGTTTAACACGGAAGAGCAATTCTGATTTGACATGTGATTAGAGGACCGTCTTAAATCTAGTCATTTGTTGATTTCAATATTTAGCTTGGGTATTTGAACTAGAGTCATAAACTAGACGCACACGAGCTACGATTTAAATTTGCACAGATTTGGAATAAATAGTATGAGCTCCAGCATGGCAGAATTCCTGACGGAAATGCGTTTGCGCTTGCGAGATTGTAAGATACAGTACTGCTCTTCATTTTGGTCCCTGAATAATATGGGTTTAAGGACATGTCTTGCTTCAGTTTTGCACAGTGATTTGTCGTGTGTTTAAATCTTTCATGACCCTGTCGATGATACGTATTGTTATAAAACCTAGATTAGGAAGGGTACCTATCCTCTAGGAGGCCATGTCTATTGATGGTAGACAAGATATCTACAACCATTGAAAAAAATAAAAGACGAGATGTTGGAGTAATGTATGCAACACACAACACATTTCCTTGCCTTGTACAGTAACAAGCTGCAAGAAGATTTGCACTTCCTGACGCCAAGAAACCAGATGAAAACGAAACTGAAACAAATTAAGTGATAAATCGAAGTTTATACTGCGCCTTGTGCCAGCAGATTTGGTTAGGTACAATCGAAGTGATAAATAGACAGACAGTGGAACCTAGCTATATTGGTTCAATCTTCAATACACCAACTTGGGTGGCAGTGATAGCCCCCAACTCAAAGATAACAAGGGCTAACCTATCGTATGCCTGCGCCCAGATCGCCGCCGCCTAGTCGCCGTCGCCGTCGCCGCCATGAATCGAGAGGATGAGGATGGGGGTACGGAGCCGGCGCCGGCGCCGGAGAAGGAGGAGGGAGGGGCGCCCCCCAGTGGGCCGTCGCCATATCCGGCGCTGGCGTTGGGGGAGACGGCGGCGGAGAAGGAGATGTTACGGGGATGCCATGGATGGAGCTGAATTTGGAACAGGGGAGGGAGTTTGCAGTGTACTAGAGCGATGTGTGCCTAGCAATTACCCCTCTGTACCGAAATATATGACGTTTTACGTCTGCACGTTAAAATCTCGTAACGCTACGAAATATTCGCGTTTTCCATTTTTACCCACGCCCGCATCGCTCAGTCTCTCTCCCTCTCTCTCCCTCGCCCGTATCTTTCTCTCCCACCGCATCTCCCTCGCCCGTGGCGCCGCCGCATCTCCCTCCCCCGCGTCCCCGCGCATCTCCCTCGCCTGCGTCGCTGCATCTCCCTTAACCGCGTCGCCGCTGCCCTCTTTTTCTCGCGTCGTCCCTGCTTCGTCGTCCCAAGATTCGATTTTTACCGCCGGAGGAGCTGCTGGAGTAGGAGGAGCTGCGGGAAGAGGAACTGTGGCGGTGAGGAGCTGCCGGATCTGTGCGGCTGTAAGGAGCTGCTGGATCTGTGCGGCAGCGAGGAGCAGTAGGCGATGCCGAGCGCCGACGTGCCGAAGGAGAGGAGGATGGTGAGCAGCTGCACCCACGACGGCACCTTATGATACGATCCTTAACCTCTCTTTTCGATCTATATATCAGTTCATCACATAATCTGGATACAATTGAGGAATTGGTAGCAGCAAGAAGGGGGATCGGGAAGTGAGAGCCAGGGGATGGGGAGAGGATAACGCCACAGGCGGCCGGTTCGGGATTCAGTTCCTTCGTGCCCCACCCACACCACACACACGCGCTTATATAGCTAGGTCACTTGCTCCAGCTTGGGCCCTTGTAGCGACTGCTGGGCCTCTTCTCCCGCCTGGGCCGTCCTTGTGCTGGTTCCTGATGTGTGGGTCGGTCCTGGGCAGTAGTAAGGCCCGTGACATTCCCTCCCCCTTTAGCCTGAGCTTGCCCCCAAGCCAGGGCTCGCGGAAAACGCGCCTGGAGAGGAATGACATCTTCCCATGAAGCCAGAGAGACAGGGAACTCAGACCATTTCACCAGTAACTGCTCCACTTGACGCGCCCCACGCTGCACCGTCCGCCGATCCAGGAGCTTCTCAGGGACTTGGAACGGAAGCAGGTCTTCGTCCAGCGTGGGCAGCTCCGGCAGAATGGTTGTTGTAGGAGGAACCGCCGCCCGCAGCTGGGAGACATGGACCACGGGGTGGATCTTAGCATGCTCCGGCAAGGCCAACTTATAAGCCACTTCGCCAACACGTTGAAGCACCTGAAACGGACCAAAATAGCGGAAGGCGAGCTTATGGTTAGCGCGAGCAGCCACAGAGGACTGGGCATAGGGCTGCAACTTCAGGTAGACCCAATCCTGAACTGCAAAGGTCCTGTCAGAACGGTGACGATCCGCCTTGTCCTTCATCCACTGCCGAGCCCGATTCAAGTGTTGCCGTAGAGAAGCCAGCATGGTGGCGCGCTCCTGCGTCCATTCAGCCAAATCCGGCACTGCTGCATCCGCTATGTTGGAGATCCCAAAGAACCGCGGCTTGTGTCCATACAGCACCTCAAACGGAGTGGATTTGAGAGTAGAATGGTACGAAGTATTATACCAAAACTCAGCCAGAGAGATCCAGTGAACCCACTTACTTGGGCAATTGTGCACGAAGCAACGAAGGTACAGCTCCATGCATTGATTCACTCGCTCAGTGGTGCCGTCCATTTGAGGGTGTCTTGCTGAGGAAATGTTCAAGGTGATGTGTGCCAACTTGCACAGCTCTTGCCAAATCTTGCTGGTGAAGATCCGATCACGATCCGACACCATTGCATCTGGAGGACCATGCAATTTGAACACATTATCCATGTAGGCTTTGGCTACTTGAAGGGCGAGAAGGGGTGCCGCAGAGGTATGAAGTGAGCATAACGAGTGAGCTTGTCCACCACCACTAGAATAGAGTTGAACCCCTTGGATGTTGGTAATCCCTCCACGAAATCAAGTGTGACCATCTCCCATGCTTGCTTCGGAACAGGCAGCGGCTGAAGTAACCCAGGGTACTTGACATGCTCCGGTTTGGCTTGTTTGCAAATAGCACACGCTGCCACATACGCCTTCACTGTCTGCTTCATTTGGGGCCAAGCAAAGTGCTGTTTAAGACGATTGTAAGTAGCCTGGACACCCGAGTGCCCCCCGATCGCTCCAGAATGGAGTTCGGCCAACACTTGTTGTTGCACCACCGGGTTGTTCCCAATCCACACGCGTCCTTTGTAACGGATGAGTCCTTCGTGCACCTGGAATGGGCCATCCGCTGCCATTGGAACTGATGCTGCTGCCAATATCTTGGTGCACTGAGGGTCTTGGGTGTAGCTGCGCTTCACATCTTCCAACCAGCGAGGAACACATATCGAGATCGCACAAACAACAGCTTCTGGGCGACGGGACAAGGCATCGGCCGCTTGATTTAGAGCCCCTTTCCGGTATTCAATACGGTAATTCAGCCCGAGGAGCTTGGTCAATGCTTTTTGTTGCCATGGTGTAGTCAATCGTTGCTCGTCAAGACAAGACAGACTGCGGTGATCAGTACGGATCACAAATTCCGATGTTTGCAAATAGGAACGCCAACGCTCGACAGCCATGAGTACAGCCAGGCTCTCTTTTTCATAGGTTGAGAGTGTACGAAGCCGCGGACCAAGAGTTTGGCTCAGAAAAGCAATCGGGTGCTGGTCCTGCATCAACACAGCCCCAATGCCCTTGTCAGAGGCGTCCGTCTCCACCACGAAAGGCTTGGAGAAATTTGGTAATGCCAGAACGGGAGCTGAGGTCAAAGCTCTTTTCAAGGCTGTGAAAGATTCCTCATGAGCAGATGTCCAACGAAAAACCACTCCTTTCTTGAGCAACTCTGTCAACGGACGACTGATCAAGCCAAAGAGACGCACAAATTTCCTGTAGTACCCTGCCAAACCGAGAAACTGGCGCACTTCTTTCGCAGACTGCGGACTCGGCCACTTCTGCACCTTGTCAATATTAGCTGGGTCAGTTTGCACCCCTTCAGCGCTAATGACATGCCCTAAATACTTCAACCGATTGCTCGCAAACGTGCACTTGCTCATTTTGACTTTCATTTGATTCTCCTTCAGGGTCTGGAACACCGATCGTAACAGGGTGACATGCTCTTCCAGAGTTTTATTGTGGACTAAGATGTCGTCGATGAAAACGAGCGCCCCTTTTTGCAGGTAGGGAGCAAACATGGTGTTCATTCCTGTCTGGAATGTCGCTGGACCACCGGTCACCCCATACGGCATGACCTTGAACTCGAAGTGACCATGGTGGGTTTGGAAGGCTGTTTTAGCTTCGTCCGACGGTCTCATCCTAATTTGATGGTATCCCGCCCGCAAGTCCAAGCTAGTGAACCACTTTGCTCCCTGTAGCTCATCCAACAACTCATCGATCACTGGCAGGGGATAGCGATTTTTGACTGTGATTGCATTCAAATGCCGGAAATCAATACAAAAGCACCATTCCTCGTCCTTCTTTTGCACCAACAAAACTGGCGACGAGAACGGACTTCGGCTGATCTGAATGATTCCTTGAGCCAACATGTCGGCCACTTGGGCCTCAATCTCATCCTTTTGCACCGGACTGTACCGATATGGCCTTATGTTGACAGGTGCAGCCCCTGGCAGCAGGTCAATAGCATGATCAAATGAACGATGAGGAGGTAATCCACGAGGTTCCTCAAATAGTTCCGAGAACTCCGTAAGCAAATCTTGAACTACAGCCGGTATACTTGATTGATCACCCTCTGGCTTCACAGAACAGAGTTGCACCAAGGCAAACACCGCCTCTTGAGCCTGCAGTAGTTGCAACTGAACCGTGGAGATGCTTGGGCATTTGTGAGCGTCCGCAGACACTCCTTGTAGCTGAATAAACTGCCCTTGATGCTGAAAAATCATGCTCTTTGCACCCCAATCGATATTCATCAATCCACGTGATTCCAGCCAATCCATCCCAAGTATCATATCATAGCTGCCCAACGGAAACAATTTCAAGGTTGACTGGAAAGCATGTCCTTGAATGTGGTACTCACACCCTGGCACCTCAGTATTGCACACTGTCACAGCCCCATCAGCAACCCTCACCCGCAGTGGCTTTGACATGGCCTGCACCGCTGGCCAATCCTTGGCGATTTCTGAATTAATGAAGCTATGAGATGAACCAGAATCCACCAGCATCAATAGTGACTTCCCTTGCAAAGTTCCCTAACCACGAAAGCCCTGGGTGACTCCGTTCCCGTGGTAGCGGCAGCCGAGAGCAACAAAGATCCTCTTCCTCCGAGGTGTCTTGCGATGCTGCTAATTCCGGAGACGCGGGCACGGTGAGCATGCCCACGAGCTCCTCCACCACATGCAGCGGCACTGGTGGCAGCGCAGGTATGCCCTTGCCCCCAACGCTCACCGCAAGTAAAGCATAGGCCACGCGCTCTCCGTACGCGCGTAGGGTCTTGAGCTTGTCATCCACCGATGCGCACCAATGGCAATGCGAGCACTATCGGACTGCGCCGACCATCCGACGGAGGCGTGCCTGGTAAGTGGGCGCCCCTTTTTGCCCACTGGAGGAGGACGCCACAGTAACGGGCAGAGGGGCGCGCAGAGAAGGCCCCGCGGTGCCGTCGACGTCAGCCCACGAGCAGTCCCTTGGGACCCTGCTCCTCCCGCACCATCTCCACCGCTTCCTCTGCAATTCAGCAAGACACCCCGCAGTATCCAAATCCTTGGGACGATACAATAACAGCAACCTAATTCAGAATGCAGCCCATCTATGAAGTGGGTGGTAAAAAACAAAGGATCCCAACTACTGTGATGTGCTAGCAAGCTATGCATGGCACATTAAACTGCTCCGCATACTCCAACACTGACCCCGACTGCTTAAGCTTAGAAAACTTCCCAAGTAACTGTTGAAACTCCCGTGCGACCAAATTTCTCTACACTGCAGCAACAAACTGGTCCCATTGTGACTCCGGACATGTGCTTGCGACCACTCACACAAGTGCCGCCGCACCTGTGAAATTGACTACTGCAGTATCGATCCACACGACGGATCGACGACCCCAATGCAAAACAAGCTTCACAGCGAATTTCCACCCGTTGGATTTTCCCCGTCAAATTCAGGGCAGTCCACTCTGGAATTTCCACTGTGCACTCCCAGAAATCCGCTGGCGCTGCCCAACTCCAGAGGATTTGGTACGGGAATTTTTGGGAAGGCTTCGGAACGTACCATTGGCCGGGATCGGCGCTGGAGACCCCCCCCCCCCCCCCAAAAACGCAGGTAGAGGGAGGACCCGGTAGGAGAAGGCTCGCGGTGGCCCATTGGCCTGTGGTCGTCGCCACTGGTAACTTGGTCGAGGGGCGGTGCGACCACCGTTGTCGAGGGCAACGGTGCCGTCGCCGTGCTTGCCGCGCCCGCACCAAGCGCGATCTTGGAGAGCTGCGTCCGGATGTCGCTGAGGTCGTCCTGAAGCCGCCCAACCGCCGCATCCACGCCCGGACGCCAGGCCGCGAGATCCTGGACAACCGGCTCAAGGGCAACGAGCACCGGCTCCATCTTGGCGACCACCGGCTCCATCTTCGCGACCGACGGCGCCATCCGGTCCAGCGTCTGCTGGATCGAGAGGAGAGCCTTGGCGATGCCGCTCCGCTCCGCTGCTGCGTCCTCCAACTGCTTCTGAACATCCAGCCCCGCCATGATCTCTCTGAGACTGCGAGTATGCGGCGCCAGATCGAGCGCGCACGGAGAAGGGATTTGTGTGGTGGAATTTGAAGGCTCTGATACCAGATGATACGATCCTTAACCTCTCTTTTCGATCTATATATCAGTTCATCACATAATCTGGATACAATTGAGGAATTGGTAGCAGCAAGAAGGGGGATCGGGAAGTGAGAGCCAGGGGATGGGGAGAGGATAACGCCACAGGCGGCCGGTTCGGGATTCAGTTCCTTCGTGCCCCACCCACACCACACACACGCGCTTATATAGCTAGGTCACTTGCTCCAGCTTGGGCCCTTGTAGCGACTGCTGGGCCTCTTCTCCCGCCTGGGCCGTCTTTGTGTTGGTTCCTGATGTGTGGGTCGGTCCTGGGCAGTAGTAAGGCCCGTGACACCTTCGCCCCGCCCCCGCGCTTGAGCGCGTCGTACATGTTGAGGAGTACCATGCCCGACGCGGGAGGATGCGGTCGAACACCACCTGCGGCAGCTTGTCGTCGCCGCGGCCGCCGCCGTCGTCCTCCTCACGCGCGGCCTCCACGAGCGACTCCTTGAGGAGCAGCTGCTGCGTCAGGTGGCGAGAGGATGGACGTGGTGGCCCGGCTGTGCGTCCATGGATGATGACTCCTTGAGGTATTGCTCTCTCTTCCTCTTCCTGTCTCTTCTCTGTGAAACTTGCTCCAGGAAAATGGAGATTCTTGTGATCTTGTGTACTGCTAGGAGTAGTGCTAGCAAAAGTTACGAATGCTAATGTCAGATGTGAGGCCTTAATTGCCTACCGAGCTCTCTGTAATCAACCAAGCAGCAGCAGTACTCCAACATTTCTTCAGAGTGTTACTGTCGATGGTCGATTGTTTTGCTTCAGTTGCCGTTCGATTCAGAGTTCCAATCCTCTGCTGTGCTTGCAGGGCGACGCCGACGGTGGTTCTCGTGGTGCCCGACGCCTGCTGCTTCAATCATTCATTCAGAGGAGTATCATCTGTGTGTCCGATGTGGAATTGCATGTTTTGGAGTCTTGTTTGGAATTAAGTGAGGCTCTTTCTACTGTACTCCAACATCTGTGAGCTTAGTAGGGTTCAGAGTAGGACTGATTTTACTACTCCTCTTGCAATAGTACCGTAGTTTTCTCACCAACATCTGTGAGAGTAGTACCATAGTTTTGGTTAAATTTGCAATGAGCTAATGGAGTACTGTACTCCTCTTGCAACAGTACTGTACTGTACTCATCTTACAGTAGTTAGTGAGTACTCCAGCAGTACTTACTGTAGTTTCTCTCCATCTTCTCTCCATTTTAACTGAAACTTTAATTTAAACTTTAAAATTAACTGAAGCTTTAACTTCAAAACTGCAATTGTTGTGAGAGTAGTTTCTGTAGTTTCAGTACTGTTTTGGAGTAGTGGTTGCAAGATTTAGAGTAGCAAACAGATCCAGTATTTTGAGTACCTGAATAATCAGATTTGGAGTTTCGGATTTGCAGTCAGATTAGCTTGCTCTTCTCTTCTTTTCTCTTCTCTCAAATAAAAAAAGTGAGTTCAAGATTTGGAGTAGTGTAGGATTTGGAGTGGTGTAGATCTTTTCTTCTCTTTTCAGTTAATTTAAATTAACTGAAACCTTTCGGTTTCTTTAATTAAACTAACTGCAACCTTTTTCTATTAATTAAACTAACTGAAACCTTTTTCTGTTAATTAAACTAATTAAATGAAACTTTTATGTGCTGGAGTAGTGTTTGATTTGCTGTTTAGTGTAGTAATATTGCTCTTCTCCTCTCCTCTCCTCTCTCCTTCTCTTTTCTTCTCCTCTCCTCTCTTCTCTTCTCTTCTCTTCAGTACTTGGAGTAGGAGTAGTTCTTGGAGTAGGAGTATAGTGTAGGACAGCAGTAGTACCCAGTAGCAATTCCAGTAGGAGTAGTTTGTCTTGCGCCCTCCATCTTGTGCCCTCCATCTTCTCTCCATCTTCTCCTCTGTTAATTAACTGAAAATTTAATTTAAACTTTAAAATTAACTGAAACTTTAAACTGTTCCAGTTAATTAAAATTAACTGAAACTTTTCCAAGCATCTCAAGCCTCTCCTCTCCTCATAAGAAGTTATACAAAGGCTTTACAAAACAAGGAGTTATTCAAATGATCGTACAAATGAGGAGTTCAAATGATCATACAAATCTGAAAATTCAAAAACTTATCACAACAAGGAGTTATACAAATGATCATACAAATCAGAAAATTCAAAAACTTATCACAACAAGGAGTTACACATACTCAATAGAAATGATCACAAGGATGCAACAAGCATACTCCACAAGCATCTCAGGTCTCGTGACAACAAGCATCTCAGGTCTCGTGACAACAAGCATCTCAGGTCTCATGACAAGAAGCATCTCAGGTCTCATGACAACAAGCATCTCAGGTCTCATCTTCCATTACTGAACCCTCTCCATTAGCCCTAGGTTGTGCAGGGCATTTGCATAAACCTCTTGAGGGCATGATAGTCTTGGAGGTAGCTGCTCAAGACTCTCAAGCCTTTCCTTGTTCACATGGGGTGTTTTATACCCATTACCCCCTGCATTGTTCAGGATCTCAATCATGCAAGCCTGTAGAGTTAGGAAAATTCTGTTCAGCTTGTAAACCTCATAGCCTTCAAATTCCTCCAACACTCCATTAATAAGATCTTGTAGTGTTTTAGGGCTCAGACAATCTGTCAGGGATTGCAACGAGTTGAAAAACCCAAGGTCAAGCACATTCAAATCAGGACTGTTGGCAGGCTGTTGTATTATGGGGCTTAGCATTATCCTGCTGTATATAGATGGTCTGCCCAGCTTCACTTTCAGGCCAACAGCTTGTATCGCTGGCAAGACCTTCTCTGTCAGGAACTCCCTCATTACTTTCTGTCGACTTTTATTGACTTTGTCTCTATTGTACCTCTGGGCCTGTTTGTCACTTCTCCTCTGAGCAGGAACTACTTTCACAAATGGCCAGATACCGATTTTTCCAGAGAAGGTCACATTTCCTTCACTATCCCACCTTGGCCTAGCAATGGCCGTTAAGAACATCACCTTGCCAATACAGTTGCCATGTATAGGCCTCACAGGCTCTTCCTCCCCATCCAGCAGATAATAGGTTTTATTCTTCTTGGTCATGTTAAACCACTTCTCGTCAATATGGACAACATTATGCATAGTCTTGAACTTAGGCCTTGCAGTTGTTGTTGTTGCCTCATCAAGCATTGACAAGCAAAAGTTCATCCTATCCTTCTTGTTCTTTTCCTTTAGAGCTGGCTTCTTGCAGTTGTATGCCTCTTTATCAACTTCAGCATGAACTTCTTATGGAGTGTGGTAGGGCTGCATCCCAATTGCCAAGCTAGTGACCTAATAGTAGACCTCTTGTTTAATGGGATTGTTAGGATTTGTTGTAGGTTAATGTCTTTAGGCTTTCTTCCACAATTTCCTTTTTTCTGATTGGAAACATCCACCTCCAAACAATCTGCGATTTGCTCCATCGCCTTCTGCCAAACTCTTTGTATACTCCTCACTCCTACCTTAGAAAATTGTGCAAGGTCTTTCTTATCATTTCTTTTGAATTTGCCACCTCTGCTCATGCACACTGCATGCAATGCCACATAAGCAGCATATTTTTGCTCGTCACTGAGGGTTTTCCTTTTTCTAACTCCTTGCTCAACAACTGCAACAAGAAAAACAACAATGAAAAAATATTAGTCCTACTGAAATGATCAAATGATCAAATGAAATACAACAAGAAATGATCAAATAATAAATTGATCACATGATCAAATGATCACATGATCAAATGATCACATGATCAAATGATCACATGATCAAATGATCACATGATAAATTGATGAAATGATAATTTGATCAAATTATCAAACGATCAAATGAGCTAATGGTACTGTTCATTTTTAGAAACTGGAGTTACTGTTCATTTTCAGAACTAGAGTTAGTGTTCATTTTCAGAAACTTGCTAAATGAGCTACTCTTACTGCTAAATGATTACTGTCAATGATTGTACTGTTACTGGAGTATTCAGTTTGATCTAAACTTGCTAAATAAGCTACTGTTACTGTTAATGATCAGACGAAATACTCCAGTTGACTAAAAATATTCAGTTAACTGAAAATTTACTCCATTTACCCATTTACTGCAATTACCAGTTACTCCAAGTACTACTCCTTGCACTAATTTCACATAGAGTATTTGCACATATATTCAGTTAATTGATCTGGAGTACTTGCACTAATTGACAGTGAGCACTACTTGCACTAATTTCACATGAGTATTTGAATTGCAGGGAATATCATCTTGACATGGAAGATCGTGCTTACCGATATCATCTTCACCGGGATCATTGCCTCCAGGTATGTCCTCCATGTTGATATCATCTTCTTCGGGTGGAGTACAGTTGAGGTCAAATTCCATGTTGTTGCTACTCCCTGTTGATTTTGATAAACTGCTGCTGCTACTCCCTGTTCATGCTACTCCATGTTGCTACTGCTATGTCTCCCTATTGCTGCTGTTGTTGCTTCATAGCCCTGTTGCTGCTGATGTTGTTGATGTTGATAAAAATTATGCTGTTGTTGCTGCTGCTAATACATCAACCCTGCTACTCCATAGCCCTGTTGCTACTGCTGCTAAACTGTGATAAACTACTGCTGTTGTTAAACTGTTTTCTTTTCAGCTGTTGCTAAACTGTGATAAACTCCCTGCTGCTGGCCTGAATTTTTGATTTGCAGGAGACGGGATAAGCAGGATCCAGCACCACCAGGACCTCCGCCGATCTGCAAGTCAAAAAAAAAACCTCTGCCGATCTGCACCCTGGATCATTGTAGCCCTTGACAAGATGATCACCAGCACCCTGGATCAGAAAACCCCCTCCGGCGATCTGCTGGGCGGTGGTGCATCACCAGGCGAGGACTTGGTTGAGGCAGCTGGGAGAGCAGAGGCGGAGGAGCTGCTGTTGCCAGCTGGCGGAGGAGCTGCTGCTGCCGGCTGGCGGAAGCGGTGGGGGCGGACGAGCTGGGTGGAGGAGGTGGGGGGCGGACGAGCTGGCCAGGGGTGGGGGCCGAGCGATCGGAAGGAGACCGGGAAATGATTTCAAATTAGCGATTGGAAGGGTAACCTGGTCATTTGTCCAGTTTTTCACCTGGTCGGAAATTTCCTTCAGCGTCATATATTTCTGGACAGATGGGTATATGCCAATATATATTAAGAGAACATCTGTTGGTATGGTATTTGCAGCAATCAAATTATTGTGGTTATTTCAGTTCCAAGAACATAAATAATTACTTGAGATAATTTACATGCATAGCAGTGTAGTTGTATATAGGACATGCAAGTGAGAAAAGGAGTAAGTAAACAATTATGAACCAAAGGTCATATTTGATTGGTCAAGGTTTGCTTTTTCATTGCTCTTGTTTCTTTGATGTATATCCGGAGGCATAAAAGGTTCTTACACCACATATATTGGAACCATATATATTAGAAGTGCTCGCCTGTCCTTGTACATACTTTTAACGGAGCTCTGATTAATCTCCATTGTGCCGCAAAATTAAGTGGTTAGCAAGAATATCTCCACTGTCCCCTTTTCAGACCATGGCTTCATGCTACGATTTTTTTGGGTTGCCTAACATTGTTTTACCATCAGCCTCTCATATGCAAGTGAGAAAAGGAGTAAGTCGACAATTACGAACCAATGATCATATTTGATTGCTTAAGGTTTGCTTTTTCATTGCTCTTGTTTCTTTGATGTACATCCGGAGGCATAACAGGTTCTTACACCACATATATTGGAACCATATATATTAGAAGTGCTCGCCTGTCCCTGTACATACTTTTAATGGGCTCTGATTAATCTCCATTGTGCTGCAAAATTAAGTGGTTAGCAAGAATATCCCCACCTTTTCATATTTACGACCATGGCTTCATGTTACGATTTTTTTGGGTTGCCTAACATTGTTTTACTATCAGCCCCTCATGTTTCCACAAGTCACCGACGATCTGTTGTTAGCCACCTGCACATTTGAACGTACCCTTTGCATATGCACATGAATGACCAATACTGAAATAAACTGCCTTCCTAGGTTATAAATTCGGTTTCAATGAAATCCAAATTTGAGTCTCTGTCAACCCGAATCCTTAAGCCTCATTTGTACTCACGGAAGACCAAACTTATGATTATTTTTTGTTTGAACTATATTTCCCTAGGATAGCCTCAGATTTAAGGAGATGAACTTTGACAAAATTTGACAACCAATTATCATCTAACTAATTTTGTATATTCACATGTCTACATGTCAAGATGAATAACGAGGTTCCAAATGATTAAAAATATGGTGTTTGTTAACTTACCCATTATTCCCCTTTTTTGTGCCCTCTATACAACAAGAGTAGCAATGTAATATGTTAGTCTTATTTTTTTCGTGTAAATATTGTTGTTCTTTAAGGCCACATACACTACTTTGTTTCCCAGATGGCAATCAAATATAATGATGCCATTAGTTAATTTGCTAATTATAATAGGAAATTTAGTTCGGATAATATAATTTTAGGAGATTCAGTATGCATAGCAAAATAACGATTCCGTGGCAATACACGTCTATTTAACTTTTGAGTTAATTAACTAAACATAGAGAATATCGATTAAGCTAATTATGTCTTTTGCACTAACCTGCAGTTGTCGGCCCCTTGCCACTTGCATTATATCTGTTCATTAAATAGGTATAACTATTTTGAATATTCGTGTTTAATACTTTACAAGTTTATGCAAACATCTCCCTCTTAAGTCGCTTAGTTCAGGTTCTGTTGTATTTGTATAATGTACTATTAACATGTCATGGGAGTTGGCTAATTGCGAGACATATTCTTTTAGTTATATATGCCTATTTATGAGATTAATGAAGTGCTAACGGTGATTCGGATTACATACATGTGGGCCAGCAAATGCAGTGATCCATGTAGGGGCTCACTCTATTGGTTTATCACTCATTTACCGTTTAATTGACCATAGAAAGGTCATGGCATTAATAGGATATATTTTGCTCTTTTCCTTTACAGAAGAGATTATTATCGGGCTAACAATGACTCAATACATGGCTTGACAGAATGATTCAGATTAACTAAATGAGGGAGTTTATTTGTAGCTTCTAGCCCTACATAAAAATGGCTAATGGTTCAATTCCTCATTTGGTGTCATTTTGTTATTCTCCATCTATATTATACCAAGATGATGCCCTTGAACGAGTGAGAGAAGTAGATCATTCAAGCTCACAGTTGGCTGAACTGAAAGGTTTTATCTTTCTGAAAATTTCCTTCTACTTTTTAAGGGGCGGTAAAAGCAAGCACTCTTAAGGCTTGGTTTCCTCTAACCCAGTGGCAGCACGTTGATGCTTTCATTTTAAGTGGGTCATGCTAGCTGAACCAAAAACTTAATTACGTGTTCCTTCTAACTAATTGTGCCTTCACAGTTCTTGTGATGGTTGATTGTGAGTGTTTGTTTGATGATCTCTATATAAGATTTGCAATTGATGTAAGATGTGTGCTGCCATAGTTTTCTGAAGTAACTATGCAACTTCATGGCGAGGCACTTTTTTTGTTTAGAAGTATATTTGGAGTAAACTTACTGCTGTTAATATGTGTGAACTTATTGCTACCGCAAATCATCAGTAAATTAGTATTGACATTATCTCCTACTGCCAATCAGGGCATTATTTCTGCTGCATGCCCAAGTGTTTCCACATCTTGGTTTCATGATATAGGCTACTTATTGTTGGTTCATTGTAGGTCTCTTGAAGCTTTCTTTACATTTGTTCTTACATAATACTAAAAACGGAGCAGATGACCGATGTTCACGCTCTGTTTTGGGGCTTTTGTTTTTTATGAAATTGCATCTGTTATATTCATGAAAGAGAGTAGCCATTCTTGCGTAGTCCAAGGGTTCAAGCAGGTATACTGCCTATGATGTCTTACTATGCGATGTACCAATTGAGCACCAACTCTGTTAGGCCGAGTGCTTGACTTTTTATCACGAAGGCAAATACACATGTCCTCATGGTGAGAATGAGCTCGAGCACAAATACTATGAATGAGCTTAAGCAAAGCCTATCTTTACAGTGGCATTAAGATATTATTGTGCTACACACTGTACATTGGTTACATCGCATATGAGAAATTGACAAATACTATCTCTGTAAAGAAATATAAGAGGATTTAGATCACTAAAGTAGTGATCTAAATGCTCTTATTTATTTTTTTACAGAGGGAGTCCATCACATATTTTCAGTTGTTTTGTTTTTACGATTGCATTTGCTAAACCCACCAAAAATTTGTGTGAGAAGCATAGGAATATGCGTCGAGCATAACTAAAGCCCACAACCCAGCAACCAACCATGATATGACCGCCTAAAAGTGACCACTCGAATGAAGAACGGCGCAGTAAAGCGTGCGACACACTCTAGTGCTTGTACAAAAAAGAAGCCATGGTCTTTGTGATAAAAAAAATTCGTGCTCTTTAAAATAAAAGTGTCATGCTTGTATAAAAAAAGTGTCATGCTCTTTGTAATAAAAATGCCGTCCTTTTTAAAATAAAAATGCCATGCTCTTAAATAAAAAAAATGCCATGCTCTTACAAAAATAAAAATTTCATGCTCTTTAAAACAAAATGACATGCTCTTAAATAACAAAAATGCCATGCTATTGCAAATAAAAAATGCTATTGCTCTTTAAAAATAAAAAATGACGTGCTCTTACAAATAAAAATGTTATGCTCTTTAAAATTAAAATGCCATGCTCTTAAAAATTCCATGGTTTCTTTAAATAAAAATGCCATACTCGAAGTAATTAAAGTGCGATACTCGTGGGAATATAGCCGTAAAAAAGGAAGGTGAGCCGGCAAAGGGAGAGTTCAAAAATACTTATGTTGCGGATTTTTGAAATGTTTGAAAACTCAATTAAATGCATAACATGTGTAACTCCATATGAAGGTGTGGTTCTTTCCATCCCCTCATGACATTAAGTGCGAGCTGTTATGTCTCCACGTGGATCTCATCCATTTTCCTTTTTTTTTCTCTAACAAGAAAAATGAGTAGGCCTATCTCCACGATTCTCTCCATTGCATGGCTATGCGCTCGCGGAACCTAAAAAGCGCAGCTGCACTTCCAAGAAAATGTGTCGATCTTTTGCCAAAAACGCTTCTAAGAAATTGTGTTGATCCTTCTGCCTAAAGAAATCGACTATTTGACATTTCCATACGATTTAAACATATTTTCATATTATATGCAGTGCAAAATGCATGACCAAAATAACCCTGTTGCCAAAACCAGCCCACATCAGGTTGAATCAGCCCAACTCCCACCTGAAACCCTAGCCCCTGATGCCCATTTCCTTCTCCGTTCGTCCCTCCCGCGGCGGCGCGGTAACAGAGAGGCAAGTGATCCGGCGGAGCAGCAGCAGGTGGGGGGAGAGGGGCGGCACGCTGTTGACATCGGCCCCTGTCGGAGAAGGACACGGGGGAGCAGCGGCGAAGAAAGGGCGGGGAGCCGGCGGCGGCGCAGCAACGGTTGGGGGAGCGTGGAGGCGCAGCATCAAAAAAGGAGGGCGCAGGTCTCCGCCGCCGCCGTTCCTGAGAGAAGAGAAGCTCCACGCCATTCCTTCCCAAGGCCGCCGAATCCCCACCTGACCACCGTGATGGCGCCGTCCATCGCCGATATCCCGGAAGCGCTGCTGGAGGACATCTTCCTCTGCATCCCCACTGCCGCAGACCTCGCCCGCGCCTCCACTGCCTGCGCCTCCTTCCGACGCGTTATCGCTGGCCACGCCTTCCTGCGCCGATACCGCGCCCTCCACCCGCCGCCTCTCATCGGCATATTCCACGACCCCTTCGTCCTAGCCCAGCCGCCGCACCCCTCCGCCGTCACGGCCCGCGCCTTCACTGACTTCAACTTCTCCTGCTCCTCCTTCCTCCCCTCCACCGCCGGCCGTTCCTGGAGTCAAATTTGTTGGTTGATCTAAAGGCCAAACTTGTGTATCCAGCAGCAAGTGCAGCGGCTGCAGCAAGTTGGCAAAACCAACTTGAAGTGCCCTGATTGGGGGCACACACATACAGCTGACAGGTGGGTCCCCCATGGCACTGTGCATAAATATATAAAAGGGGATAACTCCCATCAGGAGTGTGTGTGCAAATTCACTTCCCCTGCTGCCCAATCCAGCACAACACAGCCAGCCATGGGAAGAGCCCTCCAGCGTCTTCAACCAGTTCCAGGAAGAAGCTAGAAGAAAGGAAGAAGAAGATGCACAAGGGCTTCATCTGGTGAAGCCCTAGATGATATGTCCAGCAGCTACAAGATCAACATGATGCATCTTCATCACAAAGGTGTGCTCAATTAAATCTTAGTTCTGATGTGGCTCAAAACTTGAGCTTGATGATCCTGAGATCATCCATGATATCTAACAATGGCACCAGAGCCTTCTTGCTCAAGATTGAGCCCTATCTAGCTCAAGATCATACTTGATCTGTTAGATCAAGTTAAAGTTTAAGGGGCTTTTTCTGTTTATGCTTGAATTCAAGCTGTCCTTCATGTTTTAATAAAGCTTGAATTATTTGAGCCCCATAAATATCAGAATAGACTTGGTCTATTATGGTTAAGTTAAAGCATAGAGCTGTTCTTCCGATTTATGTTTAAATTCAAGCTGTTTTCTTGCTTAAGTATAGCTTGGATTGTTTTAGCCCTAAATTTCTAAAGAACCAGCCCTAACAGATCATGTGATGTGCTTGGGGTTTTCATTTATGATGTCAACTAAAGGGGATCAAGCATCTGATGCAAGCCTAAAGGAGAATCCCCAAATTTCTGGAACCCTAAAATTGAAATTCCCCAATTTCCTCTCTATGATGTGGCTTGTGGTTTCAAATCATGCACTAAATTAAAGGGGAAGAACTAAATTGAGTCCAAACAGATCAAGAATTTTCCCCAATTTGAAACCTTAGCTGATAAATTACTTTATTCCCTCCTGAATTGATGAAGAGGTTTCAGCTAAAGTTTAATTAAAGTGGGGATTGACCAAACTAAGTGAAATCCTAAAGGAATCCCCAAATTGCCGAAACCCTAATTACCAAAATCCCCAAATCGTGGCAAACCCTATCCTAATGATGAGGATAATGGCAGTGGGAGCTTACCTGGAGGCTGAGGCGTTCCTTGCTGCCATGCTGCGTCGCCATAGCTTACCCATCGCGCTGGCAGGCTTGCCTGGGCTCGAGCCTGAGCCGGCTGGCTACCCACTGCGCCAGCGGGGACTGCTGCTGCCCTTCTCGCGCTTGCCGTTGAGGGAGGGACGCTGCCTCGCCGGAACTGATGGCGCCGCTCGCCGTTGCCACTATGGGGACGCCCGCACGCGCGGCTGCGTCGCACTGGACGCCGGCAAAGCCCTGCTCGACAGAGCCTCGCGCAGGCCAAAGCCGCACGGGGCCCCGACGAGTGAGGCTCACCGACGTCGTCTCCTTCCTCCGTCGTGGCCGGTTTTTTTTTGCCGCCGTTCCTCGTCCTCCCTCTCTCGCGGTCGTCGTCGTTGGGTTGGGTGGAGAAAGGGGATCGGGGGGCGAAGGGGACGAAAGGCTAGGGTTTTCCGAGGGGGAGGCTGGGCTGGGGGCGGTTTTGCCCGCGGCTGCAGGCCGTTTCGACTGGGCCGGTAGGCGGCCACAGCCCAGGCCAGAAAGAAGCCAAGGGGAGTGAGAGGGGGTCCAGCTGGGCTGGATTTTTTCTGGCCCAGCTCAGCAGCAGATGTTTTGCCCAGAGAAAGAAAAAACAAATGATGAATTTTGGGCTAAACAAATTTTTCTGTTAAGGGCAGAAGTAAATTCAGGAAAAATGCCAAATATTTTTTTGATAATGTTCACATTTATGCAATAAAGTGAACATTTTTTTTGGGGCCAAAATTGATGTATAAATTATTATGATTATCCTTGGCAATTTAATTCTTTAGGTATTTTAATTCCTGTTATATTTTAATATGTCATGTTATGCATGCTAAGATTATTCATGTCATTATGTTATTATGTTCAATTTATTTTCCATCATGACATTTTTTTTGTTTAATGTTGAATTTCATTATGATCATTATGGAATTATGCTGCAATTCAATTATGTTTAGTTATTTTCCTTTATGGCACTTTATGGTCATGATAATTATTACTATATCTTTAAGACATAATTACTAATTATTATGGTATTACATTATTCTCAATGTTCTCTAGAGGCAATTCTGTTATGATTAATTGTTTCAAGGCATTATATCATGTCTTGATCTTAGAATAGTGATATTCTATTTAAAGTTTAAAATGTGCTTCTCTAATTAATTCCATATTAGAGAGCTTTAAGGCTTTTAATCTTATTGTGGCCTCAATTAATTAACATTTTGAGCAATCAAATTAAGATGGGACTTTTATGCTCTTTATGAGAAATCATGTCAATTACGGTTATGGCCCTAAAATAACTAAAGGTTGTTGCTCAAAATATATAATGTATTATTCTTTGAATGAGGCAATTATGATAATGATATTCCCCAAAGTTTAATTAATGGTTGATTTATTTAAGAAATTAAGTGGCCTTCTGATCTAAATTATGACTAAAGTTTTGGGCATAAAGAATACCTAATGTTGACTTTTCATGGTCATATTCAACCAAACCATGAATTGTCATAACTTATTGCCCACTAAAGAAGTTTTGTCCTTAAGCCATGCATATTTAATGACACTATTTTATTGAATGTCTCTGACTAATGAAGTGTGGTCTGTACTTATCATTCTGGCCAAAGCTGATTGGTGGGTAGATGACTGCAAAATTTTATTGTTCTTGTCCACTTCTGACCAAAGTTGATGTGGACTGGTTCAATAAAAGAAGAATAAAGAGACATGATTTTAATTAAGTGTGGTTGATGTTTGTCATCCTGGCCAAAGCTGGTTGACGAATATCTGACTGCAAAATGTTTTACTGCTCTTGCTCACTTCTGGCCAAAGCTGATGTGAGTCGGATCAGTAAAAGAAGTCTGAAGAGGCCACAAAGTGTGACTGGTATTTGTTATTCTGGCCAAAGCTGATTAATGAATACTTGATCACAACATTTTGTTGTTATGATACACTTCTAGCCAAAGCTGTTGTGGATCATATCAACAAAAGAAGTTTATGATCTGGAAAAAGAATTCTCGTACATAAGGCTTTTGGACAATTTTTTTGAAATAGGCCACAAATATTAAAGTACTTTTGGGCAATTGAATAAAGGATATAAACCAATTAATTGATTATTAAATTATTGTAAACTTATGCTTATGATTAAATTGTATGCTTCCGCAATTAAGTGCCTCTGATTGATGATATGATTCATGGCTATATATGCATATAAATTCATTAAGTTTTAGTTATAGCCATAAATCATCTAATTAATTCCCAGATCAATTAATTCTTAAAGCTGTAAGCTTCTGTGATCATTATCATGATCATTAAGTCATCTCCAATTAAGGTGGAATCAAACAGAAATTTTAATTGGAGACTTAATGTTATTTTGGGATAAAGTTGTGACACGTGAGTTCGTTCTGACCAAAGTTGATTGGATACATGTGTCATTCTCTAAAGATTAATGTTTACATGAAGAATTATGTTTTGTATGATCACTATCAAAAAATTTGTGATCATGCATTCTATCCCTATTGCTAATGTTTTTCAATTCAGCCATAATGTTTTTGGCTGATTTAATGTTTCTCATAAGTAATGATTTAAGCTTATGTATATTATTTTTCATGAGGTCATACATAATGAAAATCTAATGAACTCCCGTCAAAATAACTTTGATTATTGAGGTATTAACAAGAATCCGATAGGCTTCTTGTTTATTAACATCTAAGGGAGCAAAACCCAGTAAAGAATCTGGGGGAGTATGCCAGTAAGGATTTGGGGGAGTAATTCCCTAGTTCTGTCATAATGAAGTTGTTTCTGGCAAAAATGAAGTAGCTTAAAAGCTCCTTAAGATCATATGAGATCATTTTGGTCTTATGAATACTCAAGATTTTGGGTTTGAGACATGATGAATTTACGGAGTTTTTGAATCCACTTTATTATGTTATTTATAATAAAGTCTATGATTAGAATTAAGCTTAAAAGAATTTGTATCCACAAGAAAATTGGATACTGTAAGTATGATATTACTATGACCTAATGGACGAAGATTGTTTTGAGGAGAAAATTTTAAAGTTCGACTGGAGGCCAATGTTAAAGCTAATGGAAGTTTTCCATTAGCACACAATGAAGTCTTGTATCCTCCATTCCTATAATGTGACTTATGTTATTTCTATAAGTCTTCTCCTCTGAAAGTGGAATATTCATTATGGAAGTTCATCGAAATGTTGAGCAATAGCTCCGTCCACATTTCGAGGGGAAGCAGTTGAACTTCCAGGTATGTTTTTATCCCATTTTTTTTAAGAAATTTTGTGGTTATATTATGATTCTATTTTGTGGTTATATATTATGATTCTTATGTCTTGAAGAAATTCAAGTTGAATTTATAAATAAAAGTTGAGCATTCATTAAGTACCACTTCTAGTCAAACTTTCTTAAGTTTTCATTTTGAATTTCCATCTCTTAAAGGTATTATTATTATTATTGTTATTACCTCAGTGCATGATGATTATGGTGATAAGGAGCATGATGATTATGGTGATAAGGAGCATGATGATTATGGTGATAAGGAACAATTAAATTGCCCTCTTAATGTTAATGCCATATGATTAGCCATTGTGTTCCTTCTAATGTTTATGACATATTAAGTGATAAATTTCACATAAGTTTATCTTCTAAGCAAGATAAAAGATTTAATTATGCTCTCCATAATGAATCTTCTAAAGCACCCAAGGAGGATAATGAAAATTATGATACTCTGAAATAGAGTATGATGTTGAAAAACTAAAGGGAGAGCAGTTAAATTATAAGGGCTTTATGACAATTAAGAGCTCCACTGTTGACATTATTAAAGGAGCTATTCCCAACTCCCAGATTGCCAAGGTAATCCGTGGCAAAAGTTCCTATTAAAGTTTAAGCAACACGTCTTGCTAAAAGACTTGTTGAAAGAAATTTAATGCAAAATGGGAGTTTGAGGAAATAAATTATGAAAAAGGTGACATATGGTCACCAAACTTAAGATTTTAGAGATGGAATTTCATAAGGGTTTCCCTTTTGTATAATAAAGAATTAATTATGATGATCAGTGGTGCAAAGCTCAATAAGAAATAATGCTCAATAAGGAATTTATAATTGGTCAATATTGTATTGATCATAAGCAATAGGGATATTGCATAAGCCCTGAGGTTTTTCCTCAGGGTACTAAGTCAATCTTGGTGATGTTCCTTATGTATTAAAAAAATTCACTGAGATTGGTCCATAAAGGGGAGTATTAAGTTCATTCTAAAGGTTTATGATTACTCCCTCAAGGGCGATAAGTTTTCTCATGTTGTTACTAATGTTTAAGTTATTATGCGCCCTTAAGATTTGAGACCGGGATAACTGACAGACATAAACCCAGGACTGGACCCCTGGAATATTATGAGAAAAGCTTTGCCTTGTAGGCATAAGCACTAAAGTAAAGATGTGTTGTATATCACATTAAGGGATTGCAGGCTCATGTTTTAAGAAATAAGGTGACCACCAAGTTGTGGACCGCTAAGGTATTTGGCAAGGTGTGAATTTACGAAAATTTTATCCACAAAAGTTTCACCCTTGCGGGGGAGCCATATTGTGGAGTGGCTTTACCCAGTTTTCTTAAAGCATCGTCAAAGATGCAAACTAAAGTTGTGGCATGCTCTAAATTCCCTAAGTACTTAAGATATGGATTCTGTAACATCCCCAGCCTCAAACCACAGTGATCACCTTCTGATCTTGCCAAGTCATCATCATTATGCCATAAGAAAAACCATTAAGAAATATTTCTACCTCAAGTTCAAAATTTAAAATCAAGTCAAATAATTATTTCCTCCAACTGCAAAACAAAATAGTTCATCATGTTGCAGATATTCCTAAGGCAATTATAAAATTGAAACCAATATTTTTGGAACTCACAAAAATGCCCCTGTACTTTAAATAGTAGTCCAGCAGCATTAATCTGTCCCTTTTCTATTTCTAAAAATATCTAATCTATTCATTTGGCCTCCAAACTTTTGCTGGCAATGCCAAATATTACCAGGAAATATTGGGGCTTAGTCCCATATTTTTATAAAATGTTTGGTGGCCCACAGAAATCATTTTCTATCTCTGTTAAATAAATAAAAGAAAACAGAAACCAAAATAAAAGAGAAAAGGCCAAAAGGCCACCTACCTGTCACTGTAGACGAGGCCCAGCCCAACTCACCGGCCCGCCTGAGTCTTCTCCCTCCTCCCGCCTCGCTGTCGACGCCGTAGCTGTCCCGATCGCCGGTGACGCACGCGTCGCCCATCCGGTCCCCTCTCCGATGGATAAGAACGCCCCGGCGCTCTCTCACCCCCCTCAAACCCTAGTCCCCCTCCAGTTCCTCCCCTCGCTCAGCTCTCTCCCTCCCTCTCTGTCCCGACAACGTCGCCGCCGTGTCGGGCACCGATCCACGGCCACAGTGCCTCCCCTGCTTCCCCGAACGGGTCATCAGCTTCGCCGACGTCTTCTCCTTCTTCCCCGACCAAGCGTTCGAGCCGGAGTCCAACGAATTGCCCGGATCGAGCCGGCGATCACCTTGGGACCCCGCAGCTCGCCGGCGATGTTCTGCTCCTCTGCTGCTACTAATCCTACGCCGGACCCCCTTGTGTCCACACGGTGAGCTCCGCCTCCTCTCTCCCCCGTCCGAGTTCAGTTTCCGCGGCCGTAGCCGGCTAACGACGACGCGCCGCCATTGCCGTGCTTCGGCTCCGCCGACGAGCTCAACACTGTCGCTCTAGCGCACCTCACGCCACGCTGTCGTCACCACCGAGCTTCTGGAGGTCCTGCGATTCGTATGCGAGCTTCCGTTCGACTCGGGCGAGCTCATATGCTCAGACCCGAGCACACCCGAGCCACCCCGCCGCCACTGCTCAACACCGGCGCCGATTCCGGCCGCCCCTGGTTGAGCCAATGCCATGGTTTGACGCGCCGCGCTATGCGCGTTCGAACAAGCCCAAACACACCTCGATCCGGCGCCCGTAGACAAATTCCGGCAAAGTCCGGCGCGGCACCGCCGCGGTTCTGCTCGCCGGAGGCGCGCCGGCGTGTTAGCTCCGGTGGGTCCCAACTGCCAGGCCGATTAGTCACTAACCACACCCTAATCACCCACTGACATGTAGGGCCCTTACTGTAGCATTTAGGTTAACTAAAAGAACTTAAATACTAACCTAAGACACTGACTACTGGGTCCCGCTCTGACTAATTAGGCAATTAGGTTTAACTAAACGCTGTTAGCTGACTGTATCACTGACACGCGGGCCCCACCACATTTAGTTTAATTAAAACATTTTAATAAATAAAACTAATTAGATTAATGTAAACACTCACTGACAGGCTAGGCCCACTTCCTTAATTAATCTGTTAAATAGAATTAATCCACTGTTAGTCTTAACAGAGACTGACATGTGGGTCCCACTGGACCCACATGTGAGGTTTGACCCTGGTCAGCGCCCTGTTGACCTGCCGACGTCATGCTATCCTCAGGCTGACGTCATTACTCCATTTCTGATAATAAAAATAATTCCAAAAAAACAATATAAACTTTAAAAATTAATAACTTTTAAACCATAGCTCAGATCGAAAAAGTTAAAACATGAAAGTTGCTCAGAACGACGAGACGAGTCTGATCGTGCCATCTGTTTCCATGTCGGAACCTCCTATGTAGGAGAACTCGTAACTCCGAGCCCGATTCCGGTAGATGAATAGTGCACACACACCGATTAATAAATCCCAGATTAATCCTAAAAATTACTAAAATGACTTAGATGCATATTCAGGCAACCCTGCACTGCATCATAGCTTAGCATGCCCTGCGTTGCATCTGTTTGCATTATGTTTACCTGTTTCTTCCCCCTCTTCTCTCTCGGTAGACCCCGACGTTGACGTAGCTCCCGAGGCAGACGCAGCTCCGGAGTACGACTACGTCCCCGACGACACCACTGACGACCTTGCCCTTGCCGCAGAGCAAACAGGCAAGCACCCCCATTTTGAACATGCCTATATCGCCTATTCTCTTCTCTCTTATGCTTGCATTAGAACTGCTGTTGCTACTGTATCCTATATCTGCTGCATAGCCTGTTTATTGTAACCTGCTTTGTTACCTACCTGGTTATCCTAGACTGCTTAGTATAGGCTGGGTAGAGACCTATCAGAGACCCCACTTGATCCTGACTGCCCCGCTGGATATCAGAAGACCCGATCAACGGGATCGAAGACCAGGCCCCGGCACCGCACATCACTTCCCCCTTAGTTGCCGACACTACTGGGTTATTATCGAGTGCCGAGGGTGATACCTCATCAGCACTTCTGATGATAACCTTGTAGGTTAGTTAATCAGTCGTGGTAAGCGAGGGTGATTCCTCCTACACCACCCCCGATAACAGCGTCGTCGTGCAACTTCTCAAGTGTGGACCTCGAGGGTGATTCCTCCTTCGTTCACCTTGACGGTAACATCAGTGGGAATTCTATCGAGGGTGATTCCTCAGGGTTCCCTTTGGTGTTAGACACATAGTTACTATTGATATTATGACTTGCACTGAACCATGTTACTAAAGACGGGTCGGCCCTGAGGGGTACCCGCGCGAGCATATTGCGAAGTGATGTGGAATCGGGTGTACCTGGAGGGTACCCGAGACTTGAACACGAGGCGTGGCTGGGCATTCCTAGAACTTGCCGCAAGTCCTCGAGACGGGGCGACGGGGTCACATCGATCGTGAGTCTCTGCTTGTTTCCGCACGCTCTTAATCCACTAACGGTTTGGATATTTGATCCGAGGGGCCTCTGGCCCGATAGCACTAACCATCACGTGGGCATAGTATGGGCGTTCTGCGTCGTATACTTCAGCCGGAGCTTAATAGACGTCAGCAACTGAGCGGCACACGCTTGGTTGGACTGGGAACGCAACCGCACTTGTATAAGGGGTTGCTAGGTCTGCTCACTGGCGGTGCACGTAACATGCAGGAGTTCCCGGGGCGATGGCCCAAGACCCCTGGGGGCATAGGTTAGTCTGGCGTGCTGACCTCTCTGTTAAGTATTCGGTCGGGTTGCGGCGTGTTGC
The DNA here is from genome assembly GCA_011799875.1 of Thinopyrum elongatum. NCBI lineage: Eukaryota > Viridiplantae > Streptophyta > Magnoliopsida > Poales > Poaceae > Thinopyrum > Thinopyrum elongatum. The sequence goes on along the minus strand of CM022301.1, from coordinate 609,559,413 downwards.
TTAGCCGAGGCCGGGCATGACCCAGTAAAGTGTGTCCGGCCGGAGTTAAGCGAGCGTGGTGGGTAACTTGGTGCACCCCTGCAGGGAAGAACTTATCTATCGATAGCCTGTCCTACGGTAACGGACACTCGGAGTTGTATCCCAATCGGTACAACTAGAACTTGAGATGAGAACTGGATAGTACGGCTCTGGGATTGCTTTCTCGTAGGGAGTCGAGAAAGGATCTCAGGCTGAGGATTGATGATACTACTACTACTACTTTATATTATGTTTATCTGCACTCTTCTAATGCTGCAAGACTGCTGAAGATGTTGAAGATGCTAGTCTTGGATAGGACTAGGCTTTTCCCCTCTATTCTGGCATTTCTGCAGCCCAGTCCACATATACAGCCTCCCTTTGAAAATGTTGCATATGTAGTGTAGATCCTTGCTTGCTGAGTACTTCGGATGAGTACTCACGTTTGCTTTGCTTTCTTTTTCCCCCATATCCATTTGATGCCACCAGACGACGGAGCCCCTGGGCCAGACGGCCCAGTCGACGACCACTACTACTACCCGTCCGGCGAGTACTACTACTACGAGGAGCCGACTGACGACCAGGAGTAGGATCGGAGGGTCCAGGGCAGGAGGCCTACGCCTTTCGATCATAGCTTTTATTTTAACCCGCCTTTTAAAGGCTTAACTCTCTTTCTGTAATATATCTGTACCCAGATATCTAATGCTTCCGCTGACGCTTGTATGCCATCGAGCTATGTATTCGAGCCCTCGAGGCCCTGGCTTGTAATATAAAGCTTGTATGACTTTATTTATGTTTTAGAGTTGTGTTGTGATATCTTCAAGTGAGTCCTTAGGCTTGATCGTGCGCATTTGCGTGTATGATTAGTGCACGATTAAGCCGGGGTCGTCACAGATTCATGTCCCTAATCCATATGAATTTAAGAGTAAGGAATTTCTTTAAGGAATTTATCCCGGAACACATTATGTAAGAGTGCAGATTATTCGAGTAACATGTCAAAAGGTATCTGTCAGACCTATGACATTGTGAAAGATTAATTTCAGAATCAAGCATGTTCAAGGCCTTGATGAATTAAGTTTTAGGGCTCAACAAATAAGTATTAAGTCTAAGGCATAAGTGTTGAGCATTACATAAGGTTAATGTCTTGATGCCTAAGTGTTATGCTTAAAGTATTAAAGCTAAGCATTATATTTAAAGAGGCTTGCCTTCTAACGTTGCCGGCATAAAGATTAAATGGCAGTCCATTATTAAGGGACAAATAATGATTCTGAAAACAAAATATATTTCTCTTCTTTTCAAAAGCGCGCGCATAAGGATATGCTCAAGAATATATGAAGAGAAACTGCACTCTTGGGACCATTGCAACACCATCTCCCCACAAATCTAAGGGGGTTTGTTCCTTCGATGGAATGATGTACCGTGGTCAATTAGATCAATGGTACTTAATTGACCATTGTATCTTATTGGCTCTGTATAAATTCCAACAAAGGAATGAACTCATAAGTTTTCAAATGAGGATTAAGTTTATGGAGCTCCTAAAGTTAAAGAAGTTCCATTTCAAGATAAGGTGGTATATTGTAGTAACTGGGTTCTATGGTATTAATTGACCGTTGCAATCCTTTTATCTCGTATGCCATTTTATTAAGAAGTGGGCTCATAAGTTTTGCATTACGATCAAGGGGGAGAATGTTGGTTGATCTAAAGGCCAAACTTGTGTAGCCAGCAGCAAGTTGGCAAAACCAACTTGAAGTGCCCTGATTGGGGGCACACACATACAGCTGACAGGTGGGTCCCCCATGGCACTGTGCATAAATATATAAAAGGGGATAACTCCCATCGGGAGTGTGTGTGCAAATTAACTTCCCCTGCTGCCCAATCCAGCACAACACAGCCAGCCATGGGAAGAGCCCTCCAGCGTCTTCTACCAGTTCCAGGAAGAAGCTAGAAGAAAGGAAGAAGAAGATGCACAAGGGCTTCATCTGGTGAAGCCCTAGATGATATGTCCAGCAGCTACAAGATCAACATGATGCATCTTCATCACAAAGGTGTGCTCAATTAAATCTTAGTTCTGATGTGGCTCAAAACTTGAGCTTGATGATCTTGAGATCATCCATGATATCTAACAAAATTGACTTCTTTGATAGAACGCGCCCTCCTCGTCGGCACCCCGGTCGAGAAAAAAAGCGGCAGACGCATCCTCCTGGGCTCCAAGGTGTGTGACTCCCATTACCGCGAATTTTTGGTTAGGGATCTCGCCGTGTCCGACCCCATGCACCGTCTGCCCGCCGTTCCCGGCGGTCTGAAAGCGCTGATCCGTAGACCAGACCTCCTCGGTCTGGAGACGTTCTTTGCTACGGGCGAGGATGAGGACCCTTTATCATTCTGGGTGGTGTGCTTGGCGCAATGCAGAACGAATCTGCTGCTTCTGGTCTTCTCCTCTTTGGATGGACACTGGCATGTTCTTGTTGGATTGCTCCAGGATCATTTAGCACAAGTTTAGGCCACAGAATAATTGGAGAGATGATTTACCATGTCCTGATGATCCACCCGTCTCCCACCTTTGGCCCTTCACCACCAAGAACTTGATCTGGTGGATATGAGAGTCCTTCCCAATGCTCCAGTGCTGGCTTGATCAGTAGACATGGAGAGAGAGAGATTTCAGTGAGTGTGTATATGTGTGTGCTGTCTTAGAGCAGCTGTAGCCAACATTGCAGCCGTAGCTGCTCTTCTCTCTTCTCCTTTTATTCTTTAGATTGCACTGTACACCAGGGGGCCCACACCATGAGTTGGCTGGTGAGCTGCCCCTGATCAAGGCAGCTCATCAGAGTAGGTAGGTACTGTAGCACCGCCCTACTGTTTGTCACTGTAGCACATAAGATATTTTGCACTTAAGCTTTATCTTTATCATTAAAACATAATGGCTACAGTTTAGTCTTTAAGATCATAATATCCAACATTCTCCCCCTTGATCGTAAGGCTAAACTCATAAGCCCACTTCTAAATAAAATGGTATACGAGATAAAAGGATTGCAACGGTCAATTAGTACCGCAGAACCCGGTTACTACAATATACCACCTCATCTCGAAATGGAACTTCTTTAACTTTAGGAGCTCCATTAACTTAATACTTATTTGAAAACTTATGAGCTCATCCCTTTGTTGGAACTTATACAGAGCCAATAAGATACAATGGTCAATTAAGTACCACTGATCTAATTGACCACAGTACATCATTTCATCGAAGGAACAAACCACCTTAGGTTTGTGGGGAGATGGTGTTGCAATGGTCCTAAGAGTGCAGTTTCTCTTCATATATTCTTCTGTATATCCTTATGCGCGCGCTTTTGAAAGGAAGAGAAATATGTTTTTGTTTCCAGAATCATAATTTGTCCCTTAATAATAGGCTGCCATTTAGTCTTTATGCCGGCAACGTTAGAAGGCAAGCCTCTTTAAATATAATGCTTAGCTTTAATACTTTAAGCATAACACTTAGCCATCAAGACATTAACTTTATGTAATGCTCAACACTTATGCTTTAGACTTAATACTTATTTGTTGAGCCCTAAAACATAATTAATCAAGGCCTTGAACATACTTGATTCTGGAATTAATCTTTCACAATGTCATAGGTCTGACAAATACCTTTTGACACGTTACTCGAATAATCTGCACTCTTACATAATGTGTTCCGGGATAAATTCCTTAAAGAAATTCCTTACTCTTAAATTCATATGGATTAGGGACATGAATCCATATCTTAAGTACTTAGGGAATTAAGAGCATGCCACAACTTTAGTTTGCATCTTTGACGACGCTTTAAGAAAATTGGGTAAAGCCACTCCATAATATGGCTCCCCCCGCAAGGGTGAAACTTTTGTGGATAAAATTTTCGTAAATTCACACCTTGCCAAATACCTTAGCGGTCCACAACTTGGTGGTCACCTTATTTCTTAAAACATGAGGATGCAATCCCTTAATGTGATATACAACACATCGTTACTTTAGTGCTTATGCCTACAAGGCAAAGATTTTCTCAGAATATTCCAGGGGTCCAGTCCTGGATTTATGTCTGTCAGTTATCCCGGTCTCAAATCTTAAGGGCGCATAATAACTTAAACATTAGTAACAACATGAGAAAACTTATCGCCCTTGAGGGAGTAATCATAAACCTTTAGAATGAACTTAATACTCCCCTTTATGGACCAATCTCAGTGAATTTTTTTAATACATAAGGAACATCACCAAGATTGACTTAGTACCCTGAGGAAAAACCTCAGGGCTTATGCAATATCCCTATTGCTTATGATCAATACAATATTGACCAATCATAAATTCCTCATTAACATTATTTCTTATTGAGCTTTGCACCACTGATCATCATAATTAATTCTTTATTATACAAAAGGAAAACCTTTATGAAATGTCCATCTCTAAAATCTTAAGTTTGGTGACCATATGTCACCTTTTCATAATTTATTCCCTCAAACTCCCATTTGCATTAAATTTCTTTCAGCAAGTCTTTCAGCAAGACGTGTTGCTTAAACTTTAATAGGAGCTTTTGCCATGGATTACCTTGGCAATCTGGGAGTTAGGAATAGCTCCTTTAATAATGTCAACAGTGGAGCTCTTAATTGCCATAAAGCCCTTATAATTTAACTGCTCTCCCTTTAGTTTTTTTTCAACATCATACTCTGTTTCAGAGTATCATAATTTTCATTATCCTCCTTTGGTTCTTTAGGAGGATCATTATGGAGAGCATAATTAAATCTTTTATCTTGCTTAGAAGAAAACTTATGCAAGATTTATCACTTAATATGTCATAAACATTAGAAGGAACACAATGGCTAATCATATGGCATTAACATTAAAAGGGCAATTTAATCGTTCTTTATCACCATAATCATCATGCATTGAGGTAATAATAATGATGCCCTTCAGAGATGGAAATTCAAATGAAGACTTAAGAAAATTTGACTAGAAGTGGTACTTAACAAAAGCTCAACCTTCATTCATAATTCTACACTTAGCTTTACTTCAAAAGAATTACTTCAGAATTACTTAGAAGTAGAGTGGAATTTAAATATACAACATACCTGGAAGTTAAAGAAGGAAGTTCAATCCTCCCCCTCAAAATGTGGACGAAACTATAGCTCGACATTTTGACGAACTTCCATAATGAATATTCCACTTACAAAGGAGAAGACTTATAGAATTAACATAAGTCACATGATAGGAATGGAGGATACAGGACTTCATTGTGTGCTAATGGAAAACTTCCATAGCCTTTAACATTAACCTCCAGTCCAATCTTAAAGACTTCACCTCAAAACTTTTTATCCATGAGGTCATAATAATATCATACTTATAGTATCAAATTTTCTTATGGATACAAATCCTTTTGACCTTAATTCTAGTACACTTTATAAACTTTATTCTGAATAACATAATAAAGTGAACTCAAAAGCTCTGTTAATTCGTCATGACTCAAGCCTTAAATCTTGAGTATTTTAAGATCAATATGATCTCGTAAAATTTCAAGAAGCCTTTAAGCTACTTCATTAATGCCAGAAACAACTTCATTATGACAGAACTAGGGAATTACTCCCCCAGATCCTTACTGGCATACTCCCCCAGATTCTTTACTGGGTTTTGCTCCCAATTGATATTAATAGACAAGAAATTTATTGAATTCTTGTCAACGCCTTAGTAGTCAAAATTTCTTTAATGGGAGCTCATTAAATTTTCATTATGTATGACCTCATGAAACAATGATATATATTCATAATCTTAAAACATTACTTATGAGAAACATTAAATCAGCCGAAGAACTTGCGGCTGAATTAGAGAACATTAGCAATAGGGATAAATGTATGATCACAAATTTTAATAGTGATCATGCATAACATAATTCCTTATGAAAACATTAATCTTTAGGGAATGGCACATGTATCCAATCAACTTTGGTCAGAATGAATTCATGTGCCATAACTTTATCCCAAAAATAACATTAAGTCTCCAACCAAAATTTCCCTTTGATTCCTACTTAATTGGAGATGACTTAATGATCATGATAATGATCACAGAAGCTTAAAGCTTCAAAAATTAATTGATCTGGGAATTAATCAAATAATTTATGGCTATAACTAAAACTTTAATAACTTTATACAGATATAGCCATGAATCATATCATCAATCAGAGGCACTTAATTGCAGAAGCATACAGTTTAATTATAAACATAAGTTTACAATAACTTAATAATCAATTAATTGGTTTATATCCTTTATTCAATTCCCCAAAAGTACTTTAATATTTGTGGCTTGTTTCAAAATTTTGTCCAAAAGCCTTTTGCATAAGAATTCTTTTCCCAGATCCAAACTTCTTTTGTTGATCTGATTCACATCAGCTTTGGCCAGAAGTGCATCAGAACAACAAAATTTTGTGATCAAGTATTCATTAATCAGCTTTGGCCAGAATAACAAACACCAGTCACACTTTATGGCCTCTTCCAACTTCTTTTACTGATCCATCTCACATCAGCTTTGGCCAGAAATGAGCAAGAGCAGTAAAATATTTTTGCAGTCAGATATTCGTCAACCAGCTTTGGCCAGGATGACAAACATCAACCACACTTAATTAAAATCATGTCTCTTTATTTTTCTTTTATTGAACTAGTCCACATCAACTTTGGTCAGAAGTGGACAAGAGCAATAAAATTTTGCAGTCATGTACTCACCAATCAACTTTGGCCAGAATGGTAAATACAGACCACACTTCATTAGTCAGAGACATTTAATACAATGGCCTTATTAAATATGCATGACTTAAGGACAAAATCTTTCTTTAGTGGGCAATAAGTTATGACAATCCATGGTTTGGTTAAATATAACCATGAAAAGTCACCATTAGGTATTCATTATGCCCAAAAATTAATCATAATTCAGATAAAAAACCACTTAATTTCTTTAAATCAATCATTGATTGAACTTTGGGGAACATCATTATCACAAAGGCCTCTTTCAATAAAGACACATTATTTGAGCAACAAACCTTAATTATCTTAGGGCCATTTCATAATTAACATAATTGCTATAAAGAGCATAAAGGCCCTAACTTAATTTAATTGCTCAAAACATTATTTAATAGGCCACATTAAGATTGAAACTTAAAGCTCCACTAATAAGGGACTGATTAGAGGAGCACATTCTGTAATCAAGACATAATAAAATGCCTTGAAATAATTAATCATAACATAACTGCCTTAGAAAACATTAAAGACAATATAGTATCATAAACTTATTTCGCGGTGGAAACATTATGCCATAATGATCATAATAACGTTCAACATTAAAATAAAATGCCATGAAGGAAAATTTTAACTAAACATAATTAATTAACATAAATAATTTAAACATGGCATGACATGACATATAAAAATATAACAGGAATTAAAAAAACTTAAATAATTAAATTGCCCAAAATAATCATAATAATTTATACATCAATTTAGCCCTCACTTTATTGCATAAAATGTGAACATTATCAGGAAAAAAAACTTGGTGTTTTCCTGAGTTTATTTCTGCCCTTAACAGAGATTTTCTTTAGCCCGTAAGTTTTTTTTTCTGGGCTAATAAGTTACTGCTTGGGCTGGCTAGGAAAAATGTTAGATACTAGCCAGCCCAGTCAGCTCCTCCCTGATCCCCTGTTCCCTTAGCCGCTGCTGAGCTGGGCCGCAACGGCTCGCTGGCCCAGCTGAACCGGCCAGCCGCAGTAGCCAAAACAGCCACAGCCCCGAACCCTAACTCATTTGTTCCTCTCCCCCGATCCCCTATTCCCTCCCACGCCGCAGCGGCGAGCGCGACAGAGAGAGCGAGGAGCAGTGGCGAACGCCAACCAGAAGCGGAGGAGGGTGACGGCGCCGGTGAGCCTCACTCGCCGGGGTCCCGTGCAGCTCTCGCCTGCGCGAGACTCCGTCGAGCGGAGCTTTGCCGGCGTCCCTGAGGCGGCAGCACACGTGCAGGCGTCCCTGCGTCGGCGCGACCGTCTTCCGGCACGGCAGCTGAGCCCCAACAACGACGAGTGCGTGAGGGGGCACAGCCACCACTGGTGCAGCGGACGACAAGCCCTTTCGGGTGTGAACCCGAGCGCACCCGCAAACTTGGGGAGGCGGCTCCGACGCCGCCGTGGCCAGTGACGACGACGAGGCCCATAAGGTGAGCATCAGCTACTCTTAAATCATCACCATTAGCATTAGGATTTACCCCAATTTGGGGAAATTTGACAATTAGGGTTAGGGTTCCTCCAACTTTGGAGAATTTGGGAATTAGGGTTTCGGCTGTTTGGGGATTCATTAGAACCAGCTTCAAAACACTTCAATCACCACTTAATTAGCCTTTAACCGAAACCATACCATCATCAGAAGCTCAAAATTGAGTAATTTAATAAACTAGGTTTCGGTTTTGGGGAAATTCATATAATTTGTACATAATGGAGTGATTTCCCCATCTATTAATACATAAACAGAAGCCTTACGCCATGAGACAGAGAGGAATTCTATTTCTAGGGTTTCTTATAATTGGGGATTTAGCATAAGGTTTCAATCCCCTTTTAATTCATCATCAAATGAAACCCTTTACTATCACATGATCTGTTAGGGCTATTTCTTTAGAAATTTTAGGCTAAATCATTAGATCAAGCATGGACAGGAATAACTGCTTGATATTTAGTATGAGCTTGACTTAAATACAACAGATCAAAACTGAATGTTTCTTATAGGGCTTAAATAGATTCAAACCAAGCTCAATCATAAAGGACATCTTGATGTCTTTAACTTAATTGCAACAGATCAAGTCTGATCTATCATATATATGGCTCACATAAATTCAAGTTGTGCTTAAATATCAAGAACAGCTTGATCTTAAGCATAAACAAGAAGAACCCTTTAAAACTTTAGCTTGATCAATCAGATCAAGCATGATCTTGAACAGAACAAGCATAGCCTTAGTAATGTTGGATATTATGATCTTAAAGACTAAACTGTAGCCATTATGTTTTAATGATAAAGATAAAGCTTAAGTGCAAAATATCTTATGTGCTACAGTGACAAACAGTAGGGCGGTGCTACAGTACCTACCTACTCTGATGAGCTGCCCTGATCAGGGGCAGCTCACCAGCCAACTCATGGTGTGGGCCCCCTGGTGTACAGTGCAATCTAAAGAATAAAAGGAGAAGAGAGAAGAGCAGCTACGGCTGCAATGTTGGCTACAGCTGCTCTAAGACAGCACACACATATACACACTCACTGAAATCTCTCTCTCTCCATGGCTACTGATCAAGCCAGCACTGGAGCACTGGGAAGGACTCTCATATCCACCAGATCAAGTTCTTGGTGGTGAAGGGCCAAAGGTGGGAGACGGGTGGATCATCAGGACATGGTAAATCATCTCTCCAATTATTCTGTGGCCTAAACTTGTGCTAAATGATCCTGGAGCAATCCAACAGTTCTTACTTTTGATCAATGGAGTGCTCAGGCTACGTTTGCTTCATTTGTCAACTCTGAGCCTGGGCTGTCCAATCGTCAATTCGTCCATGGATGCTTCTATTGGCATTTGCATTTCCGGAACGAATTGCTTGTGCTTGACATGAGAGCAATGGAGTTCTCAACTGTCAACCTGTCACGACTGGTAGTGGGGCCTCGACTACAAAACCTGGGAAGACCCACCTGGCAGTTGGCGTCACAGAGAAGGGCCAGAAGGAGCCTGCGGTGGACAAGTGATTTGGTGTGCGTGTGTAGTATAAGTGTGGCCGGGTGTGGCTGGAGATGTATCGTGAATCATTTGGCTAAACAGATCGGGAAGAGCTGACCTCTCCCTCAAGTTATTCCCTCCTCACCTACCCTTTCCCCCTCTCTGCTACAATCCCGATCCCCTTCCTTCCCCCTTCGATCTCCTCTCCGATCAGGCCCGTTACATCTGGTATCAGAGGTCGGTCGTCCTGGAGACGGCGTATCCGCGTCCGCGTTACCACACCAAGCAGGCTCTCAAGGCGGCGGTGATGGAGGAGCAGCTCGCTGCGCTGATTAAGTCCGTCAACGAAGGAAGGGCAGCCAGCGAGGCCCGGTTCGACGCGATTCAGACGTCGTTGGAGCTATGGCGGCCGGCGGTGACCCATCTCCAACACCAAGTGGATGAGCTGCGCACCCAAGTGGGCCGCATCGCTCTCCACCCCCTCCTGGCGGCGGCGCCGCGACCCGATCCAGATTCGTCCGAGGGCGCGTTGGATCCGTCGGGTGGAGCGCCAGGGCACACGCCGCGATCTCCCGCAGCAACAAGCCCAGAGCACCAAGGGCCAAGTGGCCACGGCGAGTGCGACATCACCGGGGGGTCGGCATACGGGGTGGTTACCACCCAGTTGCCTCCTCCGGTCACGAGTACGTCTCTGACCGATCCTCCTTTCCATCCTCTTGCTCTGCGCCCGCCCGAATTAGTCAAGGATTTGGAGCACACCACACCTCACGCAGTACATGCTAGTTGGTCTCTGCCTAAGTTGGATTTTCCGTCCTTCGACGGAGATAATCCACAGTTTTGGAAAACCCGCTGTGAGAAATACTTTGATGTTTATAGCGTTCCATCAGAATTGTGGGTTCGGGTAGCCACTTTACACTTCACTGGGAATGCCGCTAGGTGGTTACAGTTGCATGAGTCTAGAGGGGCGACCATGACTTGGGCTGAGCTGTGTGCGTCTTTGTGTGGGAAATTTGGTCGGGAACAGTATCAAGTTCATCTTCGTCAGTTCCGCACGCTGAAACAGACTAGCACGGTGCATGCCTATATGTTGCAGTTTGAGGAAATTATGCATCAATTATTGGCACACAACCTTGCATTTGATGCAGTTTTCTTCACTACCCAGTTCTTAGAAGGGCTCAAACACGAGATTCGTTCTGGTGTTCTGTTACATCAACCAAAGGACCTGGACTCCGCATTCTCTTTGGCTTCGTTGCAGGAGGAGCTCATGGAAGCATTGCCTCGCCGGGAGTTCAGGCGACAGGAGGCGCCTCAAGCCAGGCCACAGGCTCGGCCGTTGTTGGCGCTGGGCATTCCGCCGGTGCGACCCCCTCAACCAGGGCCACCTGCGGCTGCTGAAGATCGCCGAGGCATCGACGCAGCACACGCGCAGGAGCGTGGTGTACGCGGGGACGACCGCGTCGCAGCACTGCGGAATTACCGGCGTGCACGGGGGTTATGCTTCAAGTGTGGCGAGCGTTGGGGCCAAGGCCACCAATGTGCACCCACGGTTCAGCTGCATATTGTCGAAGAGCTTCTCGAGTTGCTGCAGGCAGAATATCAAGAACCAGCGGAGCAATACGAGGACGATGCAGAGGACATTCTCATGTCTATTTCCAAGCTGGCAACCACAGGGCAAACAACACCGCACACCGTCAGACTCTTAGGTAAAATTGCTGGCAAGGAGGTGCTGATTTTGGTGGACTCTGGGAGCTCGCACAGCTTTATAAGCGAGGCCGTGGCTAGTCGATTGGCAGATCAAGTGCAAAACACAGAACCAATTACAGTCAAAATTGCAGATGGAGGTCTGCTTGCTTGTGCTGGTGTGGTGCCTGCCTGCACCTGGCACACCCAAGGGCACACGTTCCAGACGGACCTGCGGGTTCTCAGGTTGGGCTGCTATGATATGGTAGTTGGGATGGACTGGTTGCAGCAGTGTGGCCCTATGTGGGTTGATTGGGAGCACAAGATATTGCAGTTTTGGTACAAGCAAGAGTTGATTGAGTTGCGTGGAGTGGTTGCAAAAACAGCATCAATACCACAAGTGTCAGCGATTCAGTTGCAGGCTATGGAGGAGGATGAGGAAATAGCTCACCTCGTGCTCCTGTGTGCTGTTGAGCAAGTAGGAAGCACCAATCCCACGGGGCAAGTGCCTGCACCAGTTCTGGAGTTGCTGGACCAGTTTCCTCAAGTGTTCGCTGAGCCAACAGAGTTACCCAAGCACAGACCGTGGGATCACACCATTCCCTTGCTGCCTGGGGCTAAACCAGTGAACGTACGACCGTATCGTTATACACCAGAACAGAAGACAGAGATTGAGGCGCAAGTCAAGGAGATGCTGCGAGCCGGTCTGATCGTGCCAAGCGTGAGCCCATTTTCCTCTCCTGTGCTGCTTGTCAAGAAGAAGGACCAAACCTGGAGGTTTTGTGTTGATTTCCGTCATCTGAATGCCATCACGATCAAGAACACCTATCCCTTGCCTGTCATCGATGAACTCCTTGATGAACTGGCTGGTTCCTTTGGTTCTCTAAGCTTGACTTAAGGGCAGGTACCACCAAATACGACTGATTGAAGCTGATGAGATCAAAACAGCATTCAAGACGCATCACGGACATTTCCAGTTCCGTGTCTTGCCATACGGAGTGACTGGAGGTCCCCCAACGTTTCAGAATGGCATGAACACAGTTCTATCGTCACTACTGAAAACGGAGTGCTAGTATTCATGGACGACATTTTGGTCCATTCTCGCACCCTGGATGCCCATATAGAACTGCTGAGGAAGGTTCTCCAACGGCTGCACGAGAATGACCTGAAGGTCAAACTCTCTAAATGTGCCTTTGCACAGCAACATATCAGTTATTTGGGTCACAGAATCAGTGGAGAGGGGGTGGCCACCTTGGATGAACATGTTAAGGCCATTCATACATGGGAGCAGCCGACAAATGTGAAGCAATTGCGCGGATTCTTGGGGCTGGCGGGGTATTACAGAAAGTTTGTTCGCAACTTTGGCATCCTCGCAAGGCCCCTAAATGATCTCCTCCGGAAGAACACATTGTTTGTGTGGACATCTACGACTGAAGCTGCCTTTCAAGCACTGAAGAAAGCACTTGTGGAAGCCCCGGTCCTTGCCCTACCGGATTTCACCAAGCAGTTCGTCGTTGAGACCGATGCTAGTGCCACCGGCATTGGTGCGGTGTTAATGCAGAACTCGCATCCGGTGGCTTATCTTAGCAAGGCTCTCTCCCCCCGTAATTTGGGGCTGTCAGCATATGAGAAGGAATGCTTGGCTCTATTACTCGCGGTTAATCATTGGCGCCCATACCTGCAACATTCAGAATTTTTGATCAAGACGGACCAACGCAGTCTCCTGAACTTGACTGATCAAAGACTCAACACGCCAATCCAACAGCGTGCTTTCACTAAGCTAGTGGGGCTTCAATTTAAAATCCAATACAAGGCTGGCACTTCCAACCGGGCTGCCGACGCACTGTCCAGGCGCACGCCGGATCCGGAGGCCGAGTTGGCAACCCTTTCAGTTTGCCGTCCTGTGTGGCTGGAGACAATCCTGCAGAGCTACAAGGATGACGCAACGGTGCAACAGCGCATTGCTCGCCTTGCACTGGATCCCAATGCTGAGGAGGGTTTTTCTCTCCAGGAAGGGGTGCTTCGTTTTGAAGGCAGGATCTGGATAGGGCAAGCTCCTGATATTCAAGAGACACTGGTCAAAGCATTGCACGACAGTGCTACGGGTGGTCACTCGGGCTTTCATGCCACATACAACAGAGTTCGCCGGCTGTTTGCGTGGAAAGGGTTAAAAGATACTGTCAAACAGTTTGTCCGGACTTGCTTGACCTGCCAACAAGCAAAAACTGAGCGGGTGTCACCGGCAGGTTTGCTGCAACCGTTGCCAATCCCCAAGCGTCCTTGGGCAGTCATCTCGTTGGATTTCATCGAAGGACTCCCGCGCTCCGGTGGTTATGATGTGATTCTTGTGGTTGTTGACAAATTCTCGAAGTATGGCCACTTTATTCCCTTGAAGCACCCCTACAGTGCGTTGACAGTGGCCACGACATTTATGCAGCACATCTTCCGCCTGCATGGATTACCGCTGGCAATCATTTCGGATAGGGACAGGATATTTACAAGTACCTTGTGGCAGGAGTTGTTCAAGTTATCTAAAGCTGAGCTGCGTCTGAGTTCCTCCTACCACCCGCAGACGGATGGACAGACGGAGCGGGTAAATCAGTGTTTGGAGACGTATCTCCGCTGCTCGGTCCATGCTTGCCCAAAGAACTGGTACAAATGGCTTTTTCTGGCCGAGTATTGGTACAATACTACCTTCCATTCAGCATTGGGGCGAACTCCGTTTGAAGTCATCTACGGCACCCATCCCAGAGAATCAGGTGTCACTCAAGTGGATGAGTGCACGGTGCCGGATTTGGCAGCCTGGCTCCGTGAACGGGAAGTGATGCAAACTCTGTTGCAACAGCAGCTCAAGCGTGCGCAAGATCGGATGAAGCGTCAAGCGGACAAGCACCGAACGGACCGTGAGTTCGAAGTGGGGGACTTCGTCTTTCTTCGCCTCCAACCATTCATTCAGACATCAGTCGCACAGAGACCATACCAGAAGCTCTCCTTTCGCTATTATGGGCCATACAAGATCGAAGCACGTGTGGGCAAGGTCGCGTACAAGTTACAACTTCCAGAGTCTAGCAAAATTCACCCTGTCGTTCATGTTTCTCAACTCAAGAAGGCTTTGGGCGTGGACACTCCGGCTTCAGGTGAGCTCCCACCAGCTGACGATGTTTTGCAGACTGCCCAGGAACCCCTCAGCGTCCTGGATAGCCGGGAGATCACAAGTCAAGGAGCACGCAAACGACGTATATTGGTCCAGTGGCGAGATTGGCCTCCTTCTTTGGCTACTTGGGAGGATCCTGACACGGTACAGGCTCGTTTTCCAGCATCCCCGGCTTGGGGGCAAGCCGGGCTTCAAGGGGGGGAGAATGTCACGACTGGTAGTGGGGCCTCGACTACAAAACCTGGGAAGACCCACCTGGCAGTTGGCGTCACAGAGAAGGGCCAGAAGGAGCCTGCGGTGGACAAGTGATTTGGTGTGCGTGTGTAGTATAAGTGTGGCCGGGTGTGGCTGGAGATGTATCGTGAATCATTTGGCTAAACAGATCGGGAAGAGCTGACCTCTCCCTCAAGTTATTCCCTCCTCACCTACCCTTTCCCCCTCTCTGCTACAATCCCGATCCCCTTCCTTCCCCCTTCGATCTCCTCTCCGATCAGGCCCGTTACACAACCTCCCACCTGAACAGCGAGGGAGTAACAGTTTTGTCATTGTCGAGGCAACAGAAGGAATGCTCGGGATGCTCACTAAAGGCTATGATGAGACGGTGAAGTTGACCGATATTGGCTCACGTATTCCATTCTGAGAAATAACCAATGGAACTCGGAGAAGGTCATCCGGTTGCCAGTAAAGCGTGCAATTCTGGTTGGTGTAGCTGGGGGATACCTGCTCATAGAAGCGTTGGACACCACATCTTCACAAGAGAAGCTGAAGTTTGGATACTTTTCGGTGGATGTGAAGACGTTGCAGGTCGAGTTGTTCGCTGCACTTAGCAAACCCATCTTACCTGGCCGACTTTATGCTGCTTTCCCCCCATCATTGTGTGCACCAACTATATGAAGCGGTGAGCGCGTTATCTACTCTTCACTTACTTTTATTTAACTTGGTCTCAATGTTTATACAGCAAAGAAATATGATGCAGGTATTTACTATATGAGCTGGTCTCAATGTTATTTTTACATATAACCTGTGTTTGAGTAAAAAATCATCAAATTACAACAGCCCCATGTTTCTCCGCTGAACAGCAGTTTTGAAAGCAATGAGGTAGTTCTCGTAGTTTGTTTTTATGGGATTACAGTCCTCTACAGCTTACTTCATAAATCTGTAGTATAAAACACAAGACAGTTCGTCTAGTAGCTCCACAAATGACTGTAGATTGCCCTAGTCAATTTAGTGGAATGGCTGATTTTGGGTTGTCTGTAAATTTTCTGCTGTTGAACTGATAAACAGAAAGGAGGAGGTCACATTAGTTCAAGTAATCTTAGGCATAAGCATATTATTGTTATTATTACTTTCAGCTGATCTGGGTGAGTAACTTTTTCTTGTAGACAAAAATATTACCAAGACGTAAAACAAAACAAAAGTTGTATACATGTATGCACCACTCAGCTTTTGTTTTTGTTTCTCTGGTCAGAATGTATTTAATCAAGTTCCTTATGTTGGTGTGTCATATCCTTTCTTCATCTACACCCTTTTTAGCCTCATTATTGGCTCCTCTGCATCTGCTTCTTGAAGCTCTTCAGCTCTTGCATCTGCCATAATCTTGTTTCCTTTTTTGAAAAAAAGGTTTCTTGAATGGAAACCTCAGCGTAGTGCATTTTTATCGTATAAACTCTAGGTTGCTTAATCATATGTGTACATGGAAATTTCAGCTTGTGGCTTCATGCCATATGCTCATGAGCACGTGTGCAAAGTAGTTATTTGATGTCTTGCTCCCTGATTAGCAGGTTCTTTTCATGTAATTCACTATACTGGGCAATGTGATGGGTACCTCCTCGCAAATGTCCAGTGTTAACTTCATGTGCCAATGCGGCAATTGATATATTTGATGCTTGTTATATGTACTCTGTAGACTTGTATTCCTATTGGTTCATACTGAGTGTTCATGTTGATTCATCTATCCACAGATGCTGTTGCAAAAAGAGTTGATTCCTCTGAGGGCGTTGTGATCTAGGAAGAGAAAGTGATGCGTGGATAAGATGTACCTTATTGTTCAACGCTTGGTACGGGCCTGTCGAAAGTGATGCATCGGTTGGCTGTATTCACTTGATGCCATGTTGATATTTTTTTTTTCCTTTCCAGTTACAGCATTTCAAGTTTATGTATTCTAAGTTTCTGAACTTTTAGGCACTGACTATGTACAAACCATTGAATCTCTGAACATTTTTGTTACTGTGATGTTGATGTCTAAAGAATGGAATGGGTATGCCCTGCCCTGCTTAAGGTCTGAGTTTGCTTGATTCGGTGAGCTCTGTTTGGACGCAAGGCAGAACCTTATGTTACAAGTTACTACTAGGGGGGTCCTTTAAGCATCTTCTATAGTAATAAAACAAACGAAAGAAGGAAAGGAAAAGTTGAGAAAGTGCATGGGTAGCCTTCGTGTGCAAGCAAGGAACCTATGCCTGCCTGCCTGCCATCAGCCATATGCATGCATGATTTGGCCATCTTCCTTCCCTTGTTATGCATGCATACCATAACATTCTCAGCTCCTTCACTGGCAAGTGATTGAGATTGTCTATCAAGCAAGGGGATCAGGTGACGTAAGTATATTGTTATCTTCAGCTGGGACTGGATATATTAATTTCTTGGATTATTTGTTTCTTATTGCTCCTCCTCGACTAGCTAGATCAATAATCAACTTTTGTTTGTTTTTGCATGTCAGATCAGGGAACTTTTGTGGGGAGCTAGAGGTGGGGTATTGATCCAAGAGATATCGATGGGTTAGATATGCCCGTCATGGTTTAATTTCTTCTTCTGCTGCTGGAGTATTTCTTTGGAGAAGATCAAAATGGATCTTCCAGAAAAACTGGTTAGTACCTCGATCGATCTCTCCTTGCTAACCTCCTGACATGGGAGTATTTTGTTTTCTAGTTATTACTAATAACTCTAGTCATTCTTATGAGCAAGAATTTGTAGTCTAGCCATTTGCCCCCCTCCTGCCCTCCTCCCTCATCTTGGAGTTTACTAGTCTAATCATCCTGCCGTTTTTATGTATGTTTATATAATCCAGAAGAAAGGAGTCACACTAGGACAATCACATGCTCTTTAAAAAAAAAATTGCTAGTGGTAGTGTAGGGTCATCTATGCATCTTAACATGCGCAAGTGTGAGAGGATGGGTTTAGATCACGAGCCACTCGCAATGCACTGTCTCTTAGCAATGCGCCAAGTGTGAGGGGATGGGTTTAGACGGTTCCCTCCTCTCTCTCTCCTCATTAACTTTGTGCCACATAGGCAAAAATCCAATGTGGAAGACCAAGAGATGGCGCCACCAAGACTAGAGCTAGACCGAACAAGTAAGCTAACGAGTTTAAGAGTTCATTATTTTTTGTAATTGTGAAGAGAAACTTGGAAAGTCACATATATGTTTTGGTACTATAATAGAGTCCACATTTCAACTCTCCTCCCGTCGAGTCCCGCTTCGGTATAACCCCCTCCTAAAACGTATAAAAGGGCAATATAGTCTTTTCGCACCTCACCTATACATGTGTTCGATGCCCCAATACGGCGGGCGTTCTGTTCAACTGATGTGCGCCCGCAGAGCCTCCCGACTGGGCCGGCCCATTATCGCGTGAAAACTGTGAAGGTTCGACTGATGTGCGCCCGCAGAGCCTCCCGACCGGGCCGGCCCATTATCGCGTGAAAACTGTGAAAATAAATACCCATAAAAAAATGACCAGCACAAGGGTTCGAACCATGCACCTCAGTATGGTAAGCACTCATCGCTAGCCATTCACCTGATGAGCTCGCTGTACAATAAAGAAACGCTAGCTATAAGAATGATCACTGCAACCGGTTTAGTGTAGCGAACCATTTTTTCCCCTGTTTCTTTTTCTTTTTTCTTTTATTTTTTGTTTCTTTTTTCCTCTTTCAAGTTTTTTTCAACAAAATGTTAATGCTTTTAATGTTGTTCAAAAATTCATAAAATTTTCGTTTTTTCCAATTTTGTTCATAAATTGAAAAAAACACATTTTTAGGAAAAGTACAAGAATTTTTTAAAAATGTTTGTGTCCTTAAAAGATTGTTCAGAATGGTAAGACATGAACATTTTTTGGAAAGTACGAACAAAATTTTGAAAACCAACAATTTTTGGAAAGCACGAACAACAATTGGTATTTTTTAACATTTTTTCAATCAGTTGAACAAAAAATTGAATCCAAAAAGGTTTATTGAATTTCCTCAAACATTTTGCTGAATTTGTGAACAAAAAATTGAAAGCAGAAACTTTTTTAAATTCTGAACAAATTTTGAAAGCGCGAACGTTATTTGAAACTCCACGGACATTTTTGAATATGTGAATAAATTTTGGAAAAAGTGTACTTTTTTGAATTTGTGAGAATTTTTTTGTAAATTAGAACGTTTCTTAAATTGTGATTTTTTGTAAACGGCAACATTTTTTTAAGAGTAAAATACACCATAAGTCTTAAAACTGTTCGGTGTGTGTCATATTAGTCCGAAGACTATGAAAATGCATATATGGGTCCAAAAATTTTGCCAAGTGTGTTGCCCGCGGTCCTATCCATGCTGCATCAGTTTTGACTTGCACGGGGTGGGTGGTTGACTACTTCGATGTGACAACTTTTTGCACACCCCCTCCCAAAAAGGTCATATGTTCTAATTTTGTGGCATTCACACTTGCACACATCCTATCCCTTGTCCTCCTCTCCATATCCAACGGCCACCGTCCACCTTGGCGCCCGAGCGCCATAAACATGATGAGCTTCCCGCATCATGCGTTGGAACCACTCTCACACGTCTACCATTTTCGTCGAGGTGGGATCGTCTATGTTGTGGAGAAAGTGGGGATGGAACCATTAAGACTTCTGCATCGCGGTGGAAGGAGGAGGACACAGGATGAAGCCCGTCGGCTGCTTGCTGCCGCCGCCGCCCTCTCGCGTACGGCGGTGGCGCCACAATCTTTGTGGAAGGCAACAACCATTGCGTGGGGAGGGGGCTTTGGGGTCGTCGCATGGGAGAGCACGACCGACGAGGACGCAAATGCAGGATGGCAAACCTGCTTGCAAAAGTTGGGGTCTGTCCTGAGATTTCCAATAAAATACCATGTTCAGCGGAGAGTGCTTGGGTAGGCCAGAAGGGTCCGTTTGGGAGCAGCTCGTTACTAGACATCCCTCAAATGGCCCTGCATGACCAATTCAAGGCACCATGCCAAGTTTTTTGAGTTTTCGGCAATTCTTGCATTTTCTGGAGTTTTTTTGATGGAAAATTGCCAATAAATGGTCGGACGTGACGCAACTTGCATATGGTGTCAGAATTCATTCAAACCTATCATGGATGCTTACCATGGGCAATCTCACTTGCTTCTAAAAGTTGGGTTCATTTCATGCATGTCAAAAATAGACCGTGTTCATGGTAGGCGAGAAGGGTCCATTTGGGAGCACTTCGTTTCTCAACATCTCTAAAATGGCTCCAATTTTTTTCTTGGTATTGTATGACCAATTCAAGGCACCATGCCATTTTTTTTTCAGTTTTCAACAATTCTTGCATTTTTCTGAAGTTTTCCATGATAAATGACCGATAAATGGCCGGATGTGACGCAACTTGCATACAATGTCCAAATTCGTTCAAAGTTGGCATAGATGACTACCATGGGCATGCCCACCTGCTTGCAAAAGTTGGGGTCAGTTTATGCATGAAGAAAAATAGACCATGTTCAATGGAGGAAGTTCGAGTAGGACAAAATGGTCCGTTTGAGAGTCTGTTTTTCTTCATGGCCTTGTATGACCAATTCAATGCACCATGCCAAGTTATTTGAGTTTCCGGCAATTCTTGCATTTTCTGGAGTTTCCTTGGTGAAAAAATGGTTAATAAATGGTTGGACGTGACACAACTTGCATACGGTGTCAGATTCATTTAAACTTGGCATGGGTGCCTACCATGGGTATGTCCGCCTACTAGCAAAAGTTAGATCATTTTATGGATGTCCAAAATTAGACCATATTCAACGGAGAGTGTTCGGATAGGCGAAAGGGTTTGTTTGAGACCACATTGTTTTCGGCATCTGTCGACCCAAATTTATTCCATGAGCTTATATGGTCAATTCAAGGTACCATGCCAAGTTGTTTGAGTTTCCGACAGATTTTGCATTTTTTGGAGTTTTCTCGGTGAAAAAAGGCCGATAAATGGTCAGACGTGTCATAACATGCAAACAGTGTCGTAAGTCGTTCAAATCTGGCATGGATGCCTCATATGTCTGTGTGAGGCTCCTGAAAGAATTTCGGGTCATGTATTCACAGTCCAAAAAATCACTAGTTGAGAGGAGTGTACAGACTAGGCCAGATGAGTGCATCCGTGAGCATTTAGTTGTTTTTTTTTCTAATTTGAATGCTTCATTTATTTGTAATTTCTGCCATTATCAATCAACAAGAACATTTTGTTATGCACTAATCATTTCTTGAAATTTGTCAATAATTTTAAAATTTCAAATTGTGTATGAAAAATTGACAAGTTTGAACGCCTTTTCCAAAATTGGTAACAAATTTCCAACAATTGATGAAATTTTTGAACAAAAATTGGAAACATTGTACTATTTTAAGAAATTATCAACTTTTTTTGAAGCACAAATAGTTCTTAGATATGTGAACAAAATATTCAAAAATGTGATTTTTTTGAAATTCCAAAATATTTTTGAAATTCTAAAACTATTTGAAAACAAGAACATTAGGGTATTCCAAACAAAATTTCAAATTTTTGAACAAGTTTCACAAAGAACAATAAAGTTTGAAAAGAAAAAAAATGAATTACTAAAAAAGATAAAAAATAGAAAAATAGAAAAAAACTGTTTAGGCGTTGGCCTAACTAGACGACGGAATCAATCGGGGGAAAACCCTATTTGACGCTTATTACGTCAAACAGCGTTGTTTCCCACATACCCAATCGATACGTTGAACATGGGCCATCCCATTTTAATCTGTTTGTTGCCTCTGTAGTCTGTAGATGCCTGTTTTGGCAACCTCTAGATAGTTCCAGGCCGGTTTTTGTTGGTACGGGAACGTTTAAGAAGGTTCATGAATTGTTTTTTTGTTTTTCTTTCATTTTCAAAATCGCAAAGTTCAAAAAATGTTCAAGATATTTATTTTTTTATTCGTATTTTTAAAAAAATTCAAAAATATCAAAAAATAGTCGTGTTTCAAAAACTGTAGAGTTTCAAAATTGTTTGTGTTTTCAAAAGAAATTCGGAATTAAAAAATCTTATTTTTTAAATTTTGTTCGGAGTTTAAAAATGTGTTCCATGTTTCGGCAAATTTGTTTGCACTTTCATAATTTTCTTTACAATTTTGAAAAAGATTCGCGTTTTAAAAAATGCCACGTTCAAATTTCCAGAAAAATGTTCAAGTGTGTCGCTGCTCATAGTTCTTAAATTACCGCGCAGTTAGTTTGCCAAGAAAGCAGTATCATCGTAGTGGTTCTACTTGTTTTTGTGTCCCTAGGAGGGCCTGGTTCGATTCCTGCCGCTGGCAATTTTATATTTTAGGATTTTTCACTCTTTCACTACAAAACCACCTGGCTCATCGTAGTTCGTTGCTGGGCTGGCCCAGTTTACTGCGTTGTGTACGGTCGGGGTGATGTATTTGTAAAAGGACTATCCTATCCTTTTTTTATGAAGGGGTATAAACAGATCTGGTCTGTCAATGTGTTTAAGGGGGTTGTACCGAAGAAGAAGTGCCTCCCGTATCGCTCTCCCAAGGCTGCACTAGAGCCTCCCCAAACTCGAGACCAACCAGCCCTCCTCAGCCACCCTCATTGCTGGCATTGACAGCGGCGGGCAACATCGTTGGCGGGACACCTCCCCCCTAAAGGGTGTGACGGGACTGCTCTTTCGGCTCCCTCACATGGGTGTTGGATGACTCGACATATCCGGTGTGCATTGATGATGGGCAATAAACCCGGCAATAGGGGAGGAAACAGTGCCTTGGGCGACGACCGCGACCATCGGGAAGGCAGCGACGTACTCCCTCCGTCCGGAAATACTTGTTAGAGAGCTGGATGTATCTAGATGTATTTTAATTTTAGATACATCTATTTTATCCATTTCTCGGACAAGTATTTCTGGACGGAGGGAGTATTGGGCATCAGCTGCAGAGGCATGGAGGAGGCTGTGATGATGGCGTGTGAGTGGAAGCGCGTAGGCCTGCCGTGGCTCTCCATATTTAGTCATCAGCATGTGATCGGCCCACAACACTGCACCAATCATCTTGCCACATCCTGGGGATGGGGTCCAACAACACCGACAGTTACAGCAACCTCGCACCCTAGATTGGTCGGTAAAAGTCTAGAGCAGAGGAGTGAGGGCCCTTCGTCCATGCTTCCAAGAGGGGAGCGATGCCTGAGAGCTCTGCCATCAGCGGCACCAACCTCTGTCGGCTCAAAGTTTATGTCTGGGATATCCGAATTAGTTATTTTGTGCATATTATATAAAATAAAATTATTTTCTGTACTCGTAGGTTGCTTTCGATTTATCTTTAAACTTCTAGGCTAGATGCTTTACTTGACTGGCCTTATAATTAACATTTCATCGTTCATCATCCCAATATATTCATGTCAAAAAATGTAGCTATTGAAACTATGGTAGTGATTTATGTGCTGTGGAAGTCATATCTAACAATCGTTCATTACTACAGGAGGTTTACGATTTTGATGATGCCGCGAGAAAACTGCTTCGTAAACTGTTGTTCTTAGAGTCATATCAAAATCAAAGAGCTAAATCATTTTTCTTTGGTGGCTGGTGTGGCGATGGTGTAGGAGCCTCTGTTGTTCTTAGAGCCACACATGAATTCCTGAAATCCGAAAGTGATGCTGACACGAGAGAGCATTTTGGAAAAATTATCCATGTAGACTGCTCTCTGTGGAAAAATAGAAGAGCTATGCAGAGGGCCATCGCGGAGGAGTTAAACCTTGGCCATTTAATGCCCGTGTTTGATAAGCAGGATGAGGATGATGATTTTAGAGGGATGGACGTCAGCTCTAGAGTAGAGATACCAACCATTGGAAGTGAGATCAATGCTTGTCTAAGAAATGAAAGATTTCTGATGATTTTTCATTATGGGGGAGAAGAAGATATTGATCTGACAGAGTGTGGCATTCCCAATCCTGAATTCGGAACCTATGCTTTAGGAAAACTGTTATGGAGCTGTAATGGAAGATTTCAGCTTTCACATAGAAAAAATAAGTTAAAGTTAACTTCTGCTTATTTTAGAAGAATTGATTTATATCCTGCAGTCAATGCTCATATGAGTCAACTACTACATCGTTCATTGCACGAAGAAGCTGCTGAAGTGATTCGTTACACTGGCATGGAGGACATCGACCCAACAATAGTTTTGGAAATCTTCTTGTACTCATTGTTCCTGGTAGAGCAACTACGTGGAAAGTCTATCAATGTTGACTATGGTTGGGATACTCATGCTTGCAATTACTGGATATGTGATGGCATCCTTCAAGGGGACAAAGTCTATGAGGTTGGCAGTGCATTGTATGGAGTGATAGAGAGGTTGTTCTATCCATCTGACGGAACAGCAGTATTGGCACGCTATTTGGATGGACCTAGAGAACTACATGAACGCTGGATTTCAATCTCCTCCAACCAACTAGGAGCACATGATATCTCAACTCTTCCTGTCAATGCAACATCCTATTTCCTAACATTTGGGGGAGATGGTCAGTTACAACTACCAAATGATTTGTTTCAACTAGCCAGCAACCTTCGAGTGCTAAAACTTTTGAACTGCAGCTTTGATTTTACATTCCCTCCTTTCCTGTGCTGCCACAACCTAAGATTCCTCTGGCTTGACCATTGCACAAACACAGTGGAGGAGCAAGGTGGAGGGCCATGTTTCCCAAACCTATTGGTGCTTGACATACGCTTCACAGATTTTGCCTTTCTGGCAAAGATGATTGAGCCGATGGCCAATCTCAGGGAGGTAAATACCAAGGGTATCTCATGGAGAACTTTAAGTCATGCATGGAAAAAGCTACAGAACCTTCACAAGCTTCGGGTAACCGAATCCTTAGATGTCATCACAATGGACACCTGCCCTCCCATAGATATGATAAATCTGGAGCTCCTTGACTTGTCTGGTAACATTTATATGGAATCATTGCCTGCAATGTCATCAGCGCGAAGCTTGAAGATGGTTGTTCTTGATGGCTGTTCTAGCTTGGGGCATGTTGTGCTAGCCCTTCCACTTCTCCAGAGTTTTAGCTTTGATGGTTATGGCCCATCGGAAAAGTGGACACATCCCATACAACTGCCAAAAAAGAAACCACATCCCAAGTCTAGCAATGCTTTAGTTCAGAAAGCCAAGGTGAGAAGGATATCCCTACAGGGTTGTGCTCGATTGCACAACATCTTCCTGCGTGCATGGCCCAACCTTGAGGAGTTGGACCTCTCTGGCACAGCCGTTAAAACACTTGATCTCGGTGCAATGGATGTCCCACGGCTCAAGAAGCTATTCCTGATGGGTTGTGAGCAACTTCATAGCCTACTCTGGGATGGAAGAAACCCTTCATTGGAAGTTCTACATGTAGACACTCGAGGGGATACTAGATCAATGATCCACCGTGGCGAACGGAGGTCCTCTGTTTTTGAGGCACTTATGGTTTTTACGGATGGAAGGTTCGTTTGGTCTGTCATTAAGGGAGTCTATTGGGCTTGGTATGGTTCCAAGGTGCACCTCCATATCTCATCTACAATCCATATCCAAGTCAACATCACCAAAAGTATCGACGAGATTGGGCCTAGCCAAGAGGGTTGGGTTTCAATGAGGCCATCCTTACCTTACAAGGATATTGTCCTTAACAAGGATACTGCCAAATGCTCATCCTTGGTGTGGGACCACCGACAGCTTTATCCTTTGGATTTGCATATCGAGATTGGTGAAGGAAGTCATCATTTAGAGAGGATGAATGTCAATGAAGATTTCAAAAATTTCATAGAGTATAAAGTTGAATCATTGCATGTGCATGACAATATCTCGATCACAGTTATCCTTCCAGAGGCATCAAGATCTTGGGCCAGTCTAGAATGGTGTCATGTTGAGAGGTGCCCCAATCTGCACACTCTCTTCCCTAGTTGGGATGGATTTACAAGCTTTAAATCAATGAGGATATTTTCTGCATCTGATCTCCTGATGGCCTATTGCATCTGGGGGAGAAGCATTTTGTATCACGCTTCTAACTTTGAAGACCTACAACAGATATACTTGCACAACTGTCCTCGGCTGGTGTTCGTCCTCCCCATTTCCTTCACCTTGCCAAACTTGGAGACCCTTCAGATTGCATACTGCCGTAATCTCCAACATATTTTTCCGCTAGATAGCAAGTGCCCTCCAAAGATAGCTTCTGGTGTCACATTCAAGAAGCTGAAGCACATCAAGCTGTACCATCTCCACAGGCTAGAGCAGATATGCGGGGCCAGATCACTGATCGCGCCGGCGTTGGAGACAATAAGCCTTAGGGACTGTTGGGGCCTGAGACGGCTACCGGTCGTGTCACGCCAAGGTCCCAAGCCGGTGGTGGACTGCGAGAAGGACTGGTGGGACAAGCTTGAGTGGGACCGCTCGGAGGACAACCATGAACCGGCGCTCTTTGAGGCCCGCCATTCGGCTTACTACAAGAAGATCCTCCCGAGGGTCTCCGTCCTAAGGTAAGGTTTGTTTGGCGTGTATTTTGTTATGTGCATATATAGATAGATTTAGCAATTTTCTTTGATGTATTATGTGCTAATATTTTCCATTTCCATCCTTAAATCATCTCCTAGGTAATCTCGATCATGCAAAG
This sequence comes from Thinopyrum elongatum, assembly GCA_011799875.1. Taxonomy (NCBI): domain Eukaryota; kingdom Viridiplantae; phylum Streptophyta; class Magnoliopsida; order Poales; family Poaceae; genus Thinopyrum; species Thinopyrum elongatum. Next base: position 609,532,972 of record CM022301.1, on the reverse strand, counting down.
GGAGGTTGATTGGCTTACATGGACCATCTATCAGTCTATTGCTGTTATAATTAAGTTGTGATTGATCTCACTCACAGCTCGATCTCTGAAGTGTTTCCCATTGCATGCATGCGTTTTGCAATTAAGTGTGTTACAAGCTCCATCTGCAGTGTGGTGAGGATGCAAGTAAGTCTTGTTGCTACAGACTTGCACGACGAATAAATGGTGTGCTTTCTTCAGCAAGCCATACCTGTTGTGGCTTTTTTTTTATTGGACTGGATTGGATTGGTGTCTCAAGCAGCACTGGATTGCTGCCTTGGTTTCTCTGGCTCCAGGTTGGATTTGCACCATCAAGCTGAAAGGCTAGCTTGTGCTTTTTTGTTTGTTTGTTTGTAATAAAGGGGTTGTTTGTGCCATAATTTTAGCTTTGGGTTTAGTTGATGAAACAGGAAATATTTATTACTATCGTGGGTTCTTTGTTAATTATATGGTGATTTGCGATTGTGCTGAAGAGTTGGAGTGGATAATCTTGTGGTGTTGCCATCTTGTGCTGATATACTCCCTCTGTCCAGAAATATATGACGCTGAAGGAAATTTCCGACCAGGTGAAAAACTGGACAAATGACCAGGTTACCCTTCCAATCGCTAATTTGAAATCATTTCCCGGTCTCCTTCCGATCGCTCGGCCCCCACCCCTGGCCAGCTCGTCCGCCCCCCACCTCCTCCACCCAGCTCGTCCGCCCCCACCGCTTCCGCCAGCCGGCAGCAGCAGCTCCTCCGCCAGCTGGCAACAGCAGCTCCTCCGCCTCTGCTCTCCCAGCTGCCTCAACCAAGTCCTCGCCTGGTGATGCACCACCGCCCAGCAGATCGCCGGAGGGGGTTTTCTGATCCAGGGTGCTGGTGATCATCTTGTCAAGGGCTACAATGATCCAGGGTGCAGATCGGCAGAGGTTTTTTTTTTGACTTGCAGATCGGCGGAGGTCCTGGTGGTGCTGGATCCTGCTTATCCCGTCTCCTGCAAATCAAAAATTCAGGCCAGCAGCAGGGAGTTTATCACAGTTTAGCAACAGCTGAAAAGAAAACAGTTTAACAACAGCAGTAGTTTATCACAGTTTAGCAGCAGTAGCAACAGGGCTATGGAGTAGCAGGGTTGATGTATTAGCAGCAGCAACAACAGCATAATTTTTATCAACATCAACAACATCAGCAGCAACAGGGCTATGAAGCAACAACAGCAGCAATAGGGAGACATAGCAGTAGCAACATGGAGTAGCATGAACAGGGAGTAGCAGCAGCAGTTTATCAAAATCAACAGGGAGTAGCAACAACATGGAATTTGACCTCAACTGTACTCCACCCGAAGAAGATGATATCAACATGGAGGACATACCTGGAGGCAATGATCCCGGTGAAGATGATATCGGTAAGCACGATCTTCCATGTCAAGATGATATTCCCTGCAATTCAAATACTCATGTGAAATTAGTGCAAGTAGTGCTCACTGTCAATTAGTGCAAGTACTCCAGATCAATTAACTGAATATATGTGCAAATACTCTATGTGAAATTAGTGCAAGGAGTAGTACTTGGAGTAACTGGTAATTGCAGTAAATGGGTAAATGGAGTAAATTTTCAGTTAACTGAATATTTTTAGTCAACTGGAGTATTTCGTCTGATCATTAACAGTAACAGTAGCTTATTTAGCAAGTTTAGATCAAACTGAATACTCCAGTAACAGTACAATCATTGACAGTAATCATTTAGCAGTAAGAGTAGCTCATTTAGCAAGTTTCTGAAAATGAACACTAACTCTAGTTCTGAAAATGAACAGTAACTCCAGTTTCTAAAAATGAACAGTACCATTAGCTCATTTGATCGTTTGATAATTTGATCAAATTATCATTTCATCAATTTATCATGTGATCATGTGACCATTTCATCATTTGATCATGTGATCATTTGATCAATTTATTATTTGATCATTTCTTGTTGTATTTCATTTGATCATTTGATCATTTCAGTAGGACTAATATTTTTTCATTGTTGTTTTTCTTGTTGCAGTTGTTGAGCAAGGAGTTAGAAAAAGGAAAACCCTCAGTGACGAGCAAAAATATGCTGCTTATGTGGCATTGCATGCAGTGTGCATGAGCAGAGGTGGCAAATTCAAAAGAAATGATAAGAAAGACCTTGCACAATTTTCTAAGGTAGGAGTGAGGAGTATACAAAGAGTTTGGCAGAAGGCGATGGAGCAAATCGCAGATGGTTTGGAGGTGGATGTTTCCAATCAGAAAAAAGGAAATTGTGGAAGAAAGCCTAAAGACATTAACCTACAACAAATCCTAACAATCCCATTAAACAAGAGGTCTACTATTAGGTCACTAGCTTGGCAATTGGGATGCAGCCCTACCACACTCCATAAGAAGTTCATGCTGAAGTTGATAAAGAGGCATACAACTGCAAGAAGCCAGCTCTAAAGGAAAAGAACAAGAAGGATAGGATGAACTTTTGCTTGTCAATGCTTGATGAGGCAACAACAACAACTGCAAGGCCTAAGTTCAAGACTATGCATAATGTTGTCCATATTGACGAGAAGTGGTTTAACATGACCAAGAAGAATAAAACCTATTATCTGCTGGATGGGGAGGAAGAGCCTGTGAGGCCTATACATGGGCAACTGTATTGGCAAGGTGATGTTCTTAACGGCCATTGCTAGGCCAAGGTGGGATAGTGAAGGAAATGTGACCTTCTCTGGAAAAATCGGTATCTGGCCATTTGTGAAAGTAGTTCCTGCTCAGAGGAGAAGTGACAAACAGGCCCAGAGGTACAATAGAGACAAAGTCAATAAAAGTCGACAGAAAGTAATGAGGGAGTTCCTGACAGAGAAGGTCTTGCCAGCGATACAAGCTGTTGGCCTGAAAGTGAAGCTGGGCAGACCATCTATATACAGCAGGATAATGCTAAGCCCCATAATACAACAGCCTGCCAACAGTCCTGATTTGAATGTGCTTGACCTTGGGTTTTTCAACTCGTTGCAATCCCTGACAGATTGTCTGAGCCCTAAAACACTACAAGATCTTATTAATGGAGTGTTGGAGGAATTTGAAGGCTATGAGGTTTACAAGCTGAACAGAATTTTCCTAACTCTACAGGCTTGCATGATTGAGATCCTGAACAATGCAGGGGGTAATGGGTATAAAACACCCCATGTGAACAAGGAAAGGCTTGAGAGTCTTGAGCAGCTACCTCCAAGACTATCATGCCCTCAAGAGGTTTATGCAAATGCCCTGCACAACCTAGGGCTAATGGAGAGGGTTCAGTAATGGAAGATGAGACCTGAGATGCTTGTTGTCATGAGACCTGAGATGCTTCTTGTCATGAGACCTGAGATGCTTGTTGTCACGAGACCTGAGATGCTTGTTGTCACGAGACCTGAGATGCTTGTGGAGTATGCTTGTTGCATCCTTGTGATCATTTCTATTGAGTATGTGTAACTCCTTGTTGTGATAAGTTTTTGAATTTTCTGATTTGTATGATCATTTGTATAACTCCTTGTTGTGATAAGTTTTTGAATTTTCAGATTTGTATGATCATTTGAACTCCTCATTTGTACGATCATTTGAATAACTCCTTGTTTTGTAAAGCCTTTGTATAACTTCTTATGAGGAGAGGAGAGGCTTGAGATGCTTGGAAAAGTTTCAGTTAATTTTAATTAACTGGAACAGTTTAAAGTTTCAGTTAATTTTAAAGTTTAAATTAAATTTTCAGTTAATTAACAGAGGAGAAGATGGAGAGAAGATGGAGGGCACAAGATGGAGGGCGCAAGACAAACTACTCCTACTGGAATTGCTACTGGGTACTACTGCTGTCCTACACTATACTCCTACTCCAAGAACTACTCCTACTCCAAGTACTGAAGAGAAGAGAAGAGAAGAGAGGAGAGGAGAAGAAAAGAGAAGGAGAGAGGAGAGGAGAGGAGAAGAGCAATATTACTACACTAAACAGCAAATCAAACACTACTCCAGCACATAAAAGTTTCATTTAATTAGTTTAATTAACAGAAAAAGGTTTCAGTTAGTTTAATTAATAGAAAAAGGTTGCAGTTAGTTTAATTAAAGAAACCGAAAGGTTTCAGTTAATTTAAATTAACTGAAAAGAGAAGAAAAGATCTACACCACTCCAAATCCTACACTACTCCAAATCTTGAACTCACTTTTTTTATTTGAGAGAAGAGAAAAGAAGAGAAGAGCAAGCTAATCTGACTGCAAATCCGAAACTCCAAATCTGATTATTCAGGTACTCAAAATACTGGATCTGTTTGCTACTCTAAATCTTGCAACCACTACTCCAAAACAGTACTGAAACTACAGAAACTACTCTCACAACAATTGCAGTTTTGAAGTTAAAGCTTCAGTTAATTTTAAAGTTTAAATTAAAGTTTCAGTTAAAATGGAGAGAAGATGGAGAGAAACTACAGTAAGTACTGCTGGAGTACTCACTAACTACTGTAAGATGAGTACAGTACAGTACTGTTGCAAGAGGAGTACAGTACTCCATTAGCTCATTGCAAATTTAACCAAAACTATGGTACTACTCTCACAGATGTTGGTGAGAAAACTACGGTACTATTGCAAGAGGAGTAGTAAAATCAGTCCTACTCTGAACCCTACTAAGCTCACAGATGTTGGAGTACAGTAGAAAGAGCCTCACTTAATTCCAAACAAGACTCCAAAACATGCAATTCCACATCGGACACACAGATGATACTCCTCTGAATGAATGATTGAAGCAGCAGGCGTCGGGCACCACGAGAACCACCGTCGGCGTCGCCCTGCAAGCACAGCAGAGGATTGGAACTCTGAATCGAACGGCAACTGAAGCAAAACAATCGACCATCGACAGTAACACTCTGAAGAAATGTTGGAGTACTGCTGCTGCTTGGTTGATTACAGAGAGCTCGGTAGGCAATTAAGGCCTCACATCTGACATTAGCATTCGTAACTTTTGCTAGCACTACTCCTAGCAGTACACAAGATCACAAGAATCTCCATTTTCCTGGAGCAAGTTTCACAGAGAAGAGACAGGAAGAGGAAGAGAGAGCAATACCTCAAGGAGTCATCATCCATGGACGCACAGCCGGGCCACCACGTCCATCCTCTCGCCACCTGACGCAGCAGCTGCTCCTCAAGGAGTCGCTCGTGGAGGCCGCGCGTGAGGAGGACGACGGCGGCGGCCGCGGCGACGACAAGCTGCCGCAGGTGGTGTTCGACCGCATCCTCCCGCGTCGGGCATGGTACTCCTCAACATGTACGACGCGCTCAAGCGCGGGGGCGGGGCGAAGGTGTCACGGGCCTTACTACTGCCCAGGACCGACCCACACATCAGGAACCAACACAAAGACGGCCCAGGCGGGAGAAGAGGCCCAGCAGTCGCTACAAGGGCCCAAGCTGGAGCAAGTGACCTAGCTATATAAGCGCGTGTGTGTGGTGTGGGTGGGGCACGAAGGAACTGAATCCCGAACCGGCCGCCTGTGGCGTTATCCTCTCCCCATCCCCTGGCTCTCACTTCCCGATCCCCCTTCTTGCTGCTACCAATTCCTCAATTGTATCCAGATTATGTGATGAACTGATATATAGATCGAAAAGAGAGGTTAAGGATCGTATCATAAGGTGCCGTCGTGGGTGCAGCTGCTCACCATCCTCCTCTCCTTCGGCACGTCGGCGCTCGGCATCGCCTACTGCTCCTCGCTGCCGCACAGATCCAGCAGCTCCTTACAGCCGCACAGATCCGGCAGCTCCTCACCGCCACAGTTCCTCTTCCCGCAGCTCCTCCTACTCCAGCAGCTCCTCCGGCGGTAAAAATCGAATCTTGGGACGACGAAGCAGGGACGACGCGAGAAAAAGAGGGCAGCGGCGACGCGGTTAAGGGAGATGCAGCGACGCAGGCGAGGGAGATGCGCGGGGACGCGGGGGAGGGAGATGCGGCGGCGCCACGGGCGAGGGAGATGCGGTGGGAGAGAAAGATACGGGCGAGGGAGAGAGAGGGAGAGAGACTGAGCGATGCGGGCGTGGGTAAAAATGGAAAACGCGAATATTTCGTAGCGTTACGAGATTTTAACGTGCAGACGTAAAACGTCATATATTTCGGTACAGAGGGGTAATTGCTAGGCACACATCGCTCTAGTACACTGCAAACTCCCTCCCCTGTTCCAAATTCAGCTCCATCCATGGCATCCCCGTAACATCTCCTTCTCCGCCGCCGTCTCCCCCAACGCCAGCGCCGGATATGGCGACGGCCCACTGGGGGGCGCCCCTCCCTCCTCCTTCTCCGGCGCCGGCGCCGGCTCCGTACCCCCATCCTCATCCTCTCGATTCATGGCGGCGACGGCGACGGCGACTAGGCGGCGGCGATCTGGGCGCAGGCATACGATAGGTTAGCCCTTGTTATCTTTGAGTTGGGGGCTATCACTGCCACCCAAGTTGGTGTATTGAAGATTGAACCAATATAGCTAGGTTCCACTGTCTGTCTATTTATCACTTCGATTGTACCTAACCAAATCTGCTGGCACAAGGCGCAGTATAAACTTCGATTTATCACTTAATTTGTTTCAGTTTCGTTTTCATCTGGTTTCTTGGCGTCAGGAAGTGCAAATCTTCTTGCAGCTTGTTACTGTACAAGGCAAGGAAATGTGTTGTGTGTTGCATACATTACTCCAACATCTCGTCTTTTATTTTTTTCAATGGTTGTAGATATCTTGTCTACCATCAATAGACATGGCCTCCTAGAGGATAGGTACCCTTCCTAATCTAGGTTTTATAACAATACGTATCATCGACAGGGTCATGAAAGATTTAAACACACGACAAATCACTGTGCAAAACTGAAGCAAGACATGTCCTTAAACCCATATTATTCAGGGACCAAAATGAAGAGCAGTACTGTATCTTACAATCTCGCAAGCGCAAACGCATTTCCGTCAGGAATTCTGCCATGCTGGAGCTCATACTATTTATTCCAAATCTGTGCAAATTTAAATCGTAGCTCGTGTGCGTCTAGTTTATGACTCTAGTTCAAATACCCAAGCTAAATATTGAAATCAACAAATGACTAGATTTAAGACGGTCCTCTAATCACATGTCAAATCAGAATTGCTCTTCCGTGTTAAACGCTCACTTGTGCTCTCCTCATGCTCCATGCCCTGAGGTGAGGCACTCTGACAGTGGCACTGCCATTGTTAAAGGCATACATGTGGGGCTGGTGGTCGTCATCGACAAGGGACACTGGGTAAACTCTAGCCATGATACAGACCCTGCCACCGTCGCTGAAGCTCTCCACCGCCGACCGATCAATCTGCACGACGGCGGCCATTTTTCAGTTCTGTCAGGAAGTGAACATATAACAAGAGAAATGACACGAAAGCCACCCAACTCACCAGAGTTCTGAGAGAGATCTTCCTTTCCTTTTCAAGATCAAATTCAAAGAAGCCTCCATAGGTTGGTGTGTCCAGTCCTGGTGTCAGGGAAGACCTATGCAAAGAAATGAAGAAATTTCTTTTAAGTTTCCTTCCAGACATCAATAGATATGCACATTTGTGGAAAATACTAACAAAGATTAAGGCAAAAAAACACAAGCACTAACCTTCTTAGATCAGAGCACATGAGGATCATGTAATTTTTCTGTGATTTGTAAACTCTGAAGTGCACAACAGTGTGCTCCTCCATGTCGTCGGAGGCCAGAATAACAAGTCCAAATGGCCCTATGCTACCATGAACCGATGCATCCGCTTCCCGGCAATGCTTCTCGGCATCAAAAAGCCAGGAAGGATCGAAAGGATCAGCGTCATCGATTGACGTCAGCTCAAAATCTATCTCGACATCAGCCTGTTTCAAGAAAATCATGTGCCTGGTTAGCCAGGGCTGCTCTAAAAAACACACAACACACCTGCATATGTATAATAAATAATTATTGGAAGACCCTGCAACTTTTACTGGCATGCCTCCTTTTGTAGTAAAATCTTTCTTTGGAAGACCAGGTAAGAATGTTTGTGAAATAGGAAACTACCTGCAAAGTGTCAACTCCCTCAATCTCAAATAGATCTCCCCTCTTCAACTCTAGTCCTTGATGGTTGATTTCATTTCCTCGAAGGGACTCAATCTCTTCAACTGGCCATTGCAGCAGCCGTTTGCCATCGCTGTCTAACCAAATTGTCCTGGGGAACGACTAGATGTAATAGAAAAAAAAATGAGGCTAAACATGTTTCACTAATTTTTTAATCATTATTTCGATATGATACAATTACAGCCAATTAAGGGTAGATTTTCTTACATGGATTCCTGCCCAGCCTTTTGCAACATCATCTGAAGAACTATCAGTCTCAGTAGTCCAAGCCCATATGATCCTCCTTCCATGTTTAGAGTCAAAGAACGTTTTTGAAGCATAGAAATTACCATAATCAATCCTCGGCCATAGCCGACTGTCATCAGTATCTGGCACAAAGACATCACGTTTGAGATCATAAACCCCTATCACGTGCACGTCTTCACCGAAATGAAATTCATGCCCATTTTGAGGACATGCTTGGCGCCATTTGGGATTGCTGAAGACATGTCCAGTGCATTGTTACTTCCCGGCAATACTGCGAAGAAATCCAGGCACTCTAACATAATGGAGGCATTGGATGAATACAGCGGATGGTCAACTCTAGTCCAGTTCAAGAAGTCTTCGCTCTTGTACAAAAGTGCAGCACCGTAGCCGTTCAGCTGAGCACCGACTACTATTCTCCATAGTCCGTCCGGTCCGATCCAACCGGTTGTCGGATCCCTGAACTGCCCCGAGTTCAAGCCTGGTACACTCGATTGGATCACTGGGTTATTGCCTGCTTTGGTCCATTCTCTCAGGTACGGATCAGACCGGTTTTTGGGAAGCGCAATGTTTTGGACCTGATGCTTCTCAATGTCGATGACACCGGTGTATATGATGACCGGTTGATCACCGGATACAATTGTGGCTGAGCCGGACCAGCAACCTTTTATGTCATTTGGGGTATCCGGTTCTATTGCGGGTTCAAGAGTGATCCAGTTGATGAGGTCTGTTGAAACCGAATGGCCCCAAACTATGTTATAGGAGGTATTGGGATTGAAGGAGCCATCGGGGTTATATTGGTAGAATTCATGGTAGATGCCATTGTAGTACATTGGTCCTGAAATTTTAATAAATGCAATATAAGATAGAATTCTGCAATTTCTTCTCTTCTGTATTTAAAAGTGTATGGGCCTGAGATATCCATACCACATGGATCTTTTTTGTTGTTGTAGATTTCCAAGGATATCCAATTCATCAAATATATGAAGAAAAAAAATGAGAGAATGTCAATGTACAGTTGATAGGATATGATTATTGGTAAAAACAGGACCAAAGATATTCTAGGTTTCAAAATATGCCAGTACTTCCTATGAGTATAATAGATCTGTCTAATATAATGGAGACACATAATGTGAGACCCTAGTTTCAGCGTTATGATTCCGAAAGTGGTAATTCACTGTCGCCTTGTTTTCTCTTGTGGTTGGATCAACTCTGCCTCTTCCCCTAATTGACATACACCCATTCCGTAGACACATTTCTCCCTCCTTTTCCCCCTATTTAAATGTTAAATGCAAAATCTGACTGCAGCGCCTACACCGAGCACCTATTTTGGCATGCCCAAAGTAAGATGGGCGAAACGCTAACCAATTTTTCTTGGGCCAAGAGAAGAAGAAAAACACACCAAATCAGAGGGGCCATCTGCCCAGAAAACTTGATAGAAAAAGGAAACAGAGAGGCAAGCAGAGACATAAACAACATACCGTTGATCCAGTTCTTGGGAGGCTGCAGGTGGTAGGCAGTCCTGTACCTCTCGCTGACAATGGAGGTGGAGGGGGCCTTTGTCGAAGACTGTGAGCAGAAGAAGACTGCTCCTCCATTGCTGCAGGGCCGTCCCTAAGAAAAATTTGGGGGCCAGCACCAAAGCTCAGGTATTAGGCCCTAGAAGAAAGAGGCTTCTGCATGCGCGTGGTGCTGCGCTGTGGGTGCTGGATTTCAAACAATAGTTGTAAGTCATTGCTAAAACAGCTTGTAAAACGATCTTATATTATGGGACGGAGGGAGTAGAAGCTAATAGGAGTTAGTGAAACAGAGAGTGAGTAAACATGGGAAACAGAGAGGGAGTGTAACTAAAACAGAGAGTGAGTGAACATGGGAAGCTAGTAGTTTGTATAAGCTTAAATTTCAGAGACCTGATTGAATTCATAGAAGAAATGGGAGCTTATTTTAGGGGCAAGTGAGTGAGTGAACATGTTATTAGGCTTAGTTACCAGGATTTGGAAGAGAAGGGTGGTGGAGAAGATGCACGCAAGGCCACCAAGCCAGCTGTAACAGCAGCAGCAGGAACACTAGTTAATCGGAGGAAACAAAGCAAATGGAATAGCTGATGAACGCGGCAAACAGTCGAGCAACGGATGAACTTACACTGTCAAGGCAGACATCGATCAAGAGTAAGTTGACAGCAGCAGCATCATCATCCAGCCAGCCAGCCAGCAACAGACACTCCAGTAAGTCAGTCTAACGTACACTTGGCAATTTGCAGGGGAAGAAAGTCCGGAGGGAGGGCAGAAGCAAGCAACAAGTAAGAATGCCTCTTCTCACCTTGCACGGCCATCGCCATCGCCTCCGGCGGGCGGCGGTCACCTTGGCTTCAACTGAGTAAGGGCTACAGGTAGGTAGGTAGGTAGGTGAGGTGGGGCGATGTGAAAGAAATCCTGTGGGTGGGACGCATGTTTCTCGTGCGCTCGCTTCCTGAATTTAGTAATTTTGCGTGGCCGACATGGGTGGCTCCTACCGTTTTCTTTCTTGTTTTTTGATTATTTACTGTGAGGCAAAGCCCCACAGCCCTTTATACCGTTTTCTTTCTAGTGCCATGTCTCTTTCTTTCACCTGTGCCTATGCCTATGCCTATGCGTACGTAGATCCATCCATCCACACACACATGTGATGTGAATGTGACGTGCTGCTGCTGGGCCGTTCAAAATGAGCCGTGGAAAATGACTCACCCACATTATGCTCCTACATTTTTGGCGGCACATGTAGATCCATCAGTGTGCTGTGTTGGATCTGTCTCCTCCTCCTCCTGTCCTTTTCGCTTTCTCGGTCTCTCTCATAGTGAGGTGTTTTCTTTTTCCTTTTTGGCGGGTGTAGAGTGAGTTGTTGTGTTGTGTGGCATCTGTCCCGGTCAGCAAACATTTGTCCACTTCTCCTCCGCCTTCCCACAAACACACTATGCAAGATGACTGGCCTGAAAATAACGTCTCATGTGTTTTTTGTATGTTTCTTTTTGGGATCTCTATCTTTTTTCATATGGTTTTCTCTTGGTTTGGGGGGGACCGGTTTTTGTCCGATTTCAGTGTTTTTTTCTTCCGGTTCTTCTTTCTAGTTTTCTTTCTACTTCATTTTCCTACCTTTTCTTCACAAATACATGAATATTTATTACAATACATACATACGTGACCACTTTTTAAAGTTGCATGAGCATTTCTTAAAGAGAAAAGTCCAAACATTTAGTTTACAATTTTTGCTATTTTTCCATTTCAGTGTTTTTTTTGCTATTTTTTAATTTACTGTTCATCACCGAGTACATTTAGTTTTGTTTTTTTTGCCGCGAGCTCCTCGAACGTCCAAACATGACAAAAATTGAGATGCACCTTGCGCACCTGATTATCTCCGACGTAAAAAAAATTCAGATTTTTTTGATTTTTTTTCTATTTTTTTGATTTTACTGTTCACCCATGCACTGTTCATCCCATGGTCAAAACCGGGTTGACTCGGCAGCGAAACCCCGCAGGGACGAAAAGTGACTGGTTTCGAGAGTTCGTCGTGTAATCTGTCCGGTTTTGGAGTTGAGAGACCAAAAGTGAGGAAATCGAAGAATTGAGGGACGAAAAGTGCACGTATAGTTTTTAAATCTGTAAACACTTTTTAATTGCATGTACATTTTTGTATATGCATCATCAATTTTTAACTATTCGAACCATTCTAGACACTTTTTTAGAAATACATGAACATTTTATTTTTGGTATGTGTGGATATTGTTTCTATAACACATGACTAATTTTACTTCTTGTATTAAATACAATTATATATAAATTAGTGCTATGAAAAAAAATGGTGCTCACAATCCTGCCTAGTGCTCGCGATGAGAGAATTTTCTATTTGATACTCTTTGCGTTAAATTGTTGGCATATCACACAAGGCGAACGTTGGTTTGCCGACCCAACTGCCATTGGTGGTCGATTTTCGGAAGGTTATCGATCTAGTTTACCGGTTTTTGGAAGGTTCTAAAAGTTTCTCATTTAATTTTTCAATTTTCTTTTTTCTCTATTGTTTTCTCAAAAAGTATTATTTTCAGTTTTTATTTTGTTATTTTCATCTCTTTCATGTTTGATTTCCTTTTTCCTTCTCTTTTTTTTCCTTATTAGTTTTCTAAAAAATAAAAAAATACATTGCTTTTTAAATATTTTCAAAATTTTACAAAATGTTCACGTATGCCAAAATATAATTTCTAAATATTATCCGTATAACTTTAAAAAAAAATAGGTTTTGTAAATTTTGAGAACACTTTTAATTTTTTAACATTCTTTCAAATTTAAATCTATATAATATTTGGTAGCCCTGTTTTTTAAAAAAAACATTGAAAAATCAAAGCTAAAATAACTGAGCGAAAGAAAATTGTCCAAAAAATTAATTCGGCAGTGAGCGTCCATGCCAAATGGTCCGGCCCATGAGGAACACTTTGTTTGTTTGCTTGGTAGGCCCTCTCCGCAAAAAGCGAGGTGTGGGGGCGGCGCCTCCTATTTCGCACCTTAAGGGCTTGTTTGGTGGGCGGGGAAAATGACGGGATCCCTGGCAAATCCCTGAGTAGCTCCCACCCATGGACCCTTGCCCCGTGGTTATTTGCATGTGCATTTGGTCGGCTCAGAGGTGAGGAAAGATTTGCCCCATCCCTGCCATATCCCCGGGCCAGAAATAAATGACTCCCGGCTCAGTCCGGGCCATGGCCGCCATCACTCCACCACATCGTGGCGCCATCCGATTGCATCCATGGCTCCACGACACCCTGTTTCTCCAAGACCTAGAAGAATACGCGAACATTGATGACCAGTCGACCATGCGGCCGTTGACCTTGCTGGCCAACTATGCAAGCTTCAAGATGACATCCACCATCGCCTCATTGTCCGCCTCCTTCGTGGGTCCTCCTCCCCCCAGGTCAGAGGTCAAGACGGGTCCCTACTTTGTTCTTTTATTCAGGTAAGTCACAAACTACCCGTAGGGTATTCCCTACTCCTCGAAGATCCAAATGACCGGAGGACAAAACCCCATGGATTCAGATGCATAAAACAAAAATCTCTACCGTGCTTTTTTTACCCTGGAAAGTCTCACCCTCGCGTCCAAACTAGCCCTAAACGGCAAAATGGTGGTAAAATGCGCACCAGGGGCCGACCCAATAGCAGTCGTTTTGCTTGCTACCCTTGCTCATATTTTTTTTCTCTCGCTTGATCATCTAAATGCACCTCCACCTGTTGGTTCGCTAGAAAGCCGACAACAGTTTTCTTATAGATTTTAAAAAGTTCACAAATTCAAAAATGCTCATGGATTTTTAAAAATGTTTTTCAAAACACTCATGAATTTTTTTAAAAGTTCATGAATTTTAGAAAATCATTAATCTAAGAAATGTTTTCAAATTTTAAAAATGTCCGCAAATTTTTTTAAGTGAATTGAAAAATGCTTACAAATTCGAATAAATGTTCTAGAATTTATAAAAATGTCTGTGAATTGAAAGAAATGGTCCTTTAAAGAAAGCTCATGGCGAGCCACGGTTTTCCTTCGAATAAATGCCAAGCTGCTCCATGGCCTAGTATTTCTCCTCAAAGCGAGTTGCCCTGTTCTTCACGCAGTCCAAGCACTCCATCAACCCAACATGACTTAGAGAGCGGCAGGACACCTCGGTGGCCTCTAGTTGCGCGTGTCAAGGAGTCGGGTCTCATCACGCGACAAGTCATGCTCGACCATCAGTCAGCAACAGTGGCGGAGCGTGAACTAAATCTAGGGGGGAAGGGGGGGGGGGGGCAACAGAGCTATGGAGATTAGAGAGGTCAGATAATAATTAGCAGGGAGTTTAGGCTAAAGGAGGAGCTTACCACTGTAAATTTCTCTTGGGAGGGGGGGGGGGGGGCCTGTTGGTCCCGCTAACGCTCCGCCAGTGGTCAGCGAGCCACCTCTTCCCCACCTTAAAAGGGCAGTAAGACTTGCTTATCCAAGTTCAAGGACGACTTTAGGAAAACAGGTCCGGTCCTTGAGAATCAGAAGAAGGTGCATGGGCTTCGACATGCCTCTAGCTGAAATGCCAAGCGAGCCCAATGAGCCAAGGGTCACAACAAGATAGCAAGCCATATATGTACGAAGACAGCACTCACCAAGTGGCAGTGAAGCAGGTTACCCAAGGACGCTTCTGTCGCTCAATCTGGGCCATATCTACTCATCGGTCGAAACGACACACTCTGCACCTAGACAAGCTGCGCCAAGTCAGGTTCGACAAGTTCGAATGAAGGAAGCTTAAGAAGGAGAGGCCCACACTGGACGCCTTCTCATTTGGAGCAGCCTCTTAAGGAAGAACGGAGTCGAGGTCTCATCGTCGTCAATCACCACCATCTCCCAAGGCGCCAACTGCAAGGAGCTCCCCACCAGCTTGATAAATACGCGAATATAAAAATTATAATATGTGACCACTTTTTACAATTGCATGAACGTTTGTTAAAATTATGTAAATATTTTAGAAATATGAGAACACTTTTTAGTTATATGGACATTTTTCAATGCACGAACAATTTTTCATTATATGATTTTTTTTAGAAAATATAGAAACATTTTTTAATAATTACTTCAATATTTTATTTTTATTACGTGCTAATATTTTCTATAATAAATGAATATTTTAGTTCTTTTTTGGCGAACACACTATATATAAATTAGTTTTACGAACAAAAATGAAACAAGTTCTACCTTTTTTTTAATACAAAACAATATTGATGGATCTCAAACGTGCAGCCGAACAACGGGGCTGGGCTGGGGTCGGCGGGAGGTAGGTGATAAGCAAAAAAGTTAAGAATCACTCACATTGCAAGTATTTCTCAAAAAAAAAAAAAAACTCACCTTTGCAAGTGCACGGTCATCCGCATCGTCTCCGGCGGGCGGCAGAGCGCACAATTCTAGCTTCTCGGCGAGCCGCTCAAACCAAGACGAGCGCTGTATTATTATGAACTACCCCAGGTAGATACTTCCTCCGTCCCAAAATTACATCCGTATTTAGACAAATTTAAGACAAGAATTTTGGGACGAAGGGAGTACTAATATACTACTCCCTCGTAAACTAATATAAGAGCATTTAAATTACTAAATTAGTGATCTAAACGCTATTATATTAGTTTACAGAGATGGAGTACGTAGGTAGGGGCTTCCGTGACTTGGGTGGCATGCATGCTCGCTCAATTTGTGTCCTTGCGTACAGTACAGGTTCCTACTGTTTCGATAGATCCATGCATGTTCAAAATCAGTGAGCACCCTCACACGTACATCCGTCATTGTGCTGGATCTGTCTCCTCCTCCTCCTGCTGTCCGCCTCTCTCGATCCACAAGTGGTCACCGGAGTTGCTCGATGCACTTGTGACTTGTCCTGTGGCATTTGTCCCGCCCACCCAGCATTTGTCCGGTTGGCATCTTTCTCACCAACCCTATGTAAGACGTCGGCTGGTCCAGGAGGAGTGGGACCGAAACAGCATTCATCCTCCTCGTTTTCCACGAGTACTCCCTCCGTCCCGTCAAACACTCTTATATTATGAGACGGATGGAGTACTATATATATGGTTAGTTGCAAAATTTAGCTTCTATTTTTAACAAAATAAGTTCTAGTGGAGTATGATTTATTTCAACTAATTATGCACAAAATCTTGCTTGGATGAGAATGGAAACCTGTGAGCGAGAGATGCGCTAAAGTGCTATATAGAAATTATTATAATTATAGTTATTCCACAAACTCAGTTTCTCAATTTTAAAAGGACTAAGTTTGTGATGCTAACCAAACAAATTTTCTTTGCGAGTGATATGACTGAGTTGCCTTCAGTGACAGGGGCACCGAAACCGCGTCCTGGGCTGTTTTTGAAGTTTTGCATTTTTTCGGTTTTTTTAGGGAAACCAGGGTTTTGTTTGGTTTTAGTGTTTTATTTCTCTCTGGTTCTTTTCCCTCCTTTTGTTTCTATTTGTTTTCTCATTTTATCTATTTAGTTTATTTTTCTTACTTTCTAATTTTTTGATAGCTACAAGTTATTAAAATATATGGTTTTGTATAGTTACATGGATATTCCTTAAAATTACATGAATATTTTCAAATAGGAGAATACTTTTTAAATTATATGATTTTCTTAAAATGTATGGGCTTTTTCTTAGTTACATGAACATTTCTTGAAATATGTTTATACTTTTTAAAACTACATGATATTTTTAAAATTACATGAATATTTTATTTTGATATCTGCGCTTATTTTTGAATAAGTCATGATTTTTTAGCTTCTTTATTATTAAATAACTATTATATATAAATTAATAAGATAGTTTCTTAGTTTTTTGAATAATTGTACCTATTTTTCCAGTGGGCACTAAATGCGGCCAGTTTAGCCCCGGTTGTGGGCGACACCTGCCTCTTGCTCGCAGCGAGTGAGGTATGGAGGCACCCTCTCCTTGGAACCAACTAACCAAAGGGCACCCCTTGGAGGCCTTCCGCGGCGGACACTTTTTTGGTGCGGAGCTCACCAGCGCCGCCATGAGATTCTTATATGTGGTCGTTTGGAAAATTTAGCTTCTAATTTTAACAAAATGAGTTTTAGTGAAGTACAGAGTATGATTTATTTTGAGAACTAGGTTTACTGGTAATTAGCTTAGAAATATACGAATTCACAAAATCTTGCTTGGGCGAGAATGGTAAACCCGTGAGCAATAGATACGCTAAACTAGTTTATAGAAAAGCATATAATTATCGTTTTTCCACAAACTCGATTTTTCAGTTTACAAGAACTATGATTTTCTTATCCTTAAGTTTGTTACACTAACTAAACAAAGTTTCTTTATGAATAACTAGGTAGGAAGTGCGGCTTGCCGCACCCGGCAGCACCGCTGCCGGATATAATCATATTCAATCCGGTAATACAGTCATTGAAGCATTGCAAATATATAAAAAAACATGATTGGTTCGGTAGAGTGTCATACACTAAATCTATGAACTAAGCCAAGAAAAGATTAGATAACTAAGATGCCTCTATTCTGAAGGAGCCTCAAGATAGGAAACAACTATGATACCTCTATTCTGAGCCCCCAAAAGCAGAGCAACTAAACCATTGCATATAAAATATGAACATAGCGATATAGTTTCAGTGCAGTATAACACACCAAAGCATTACATATGACCCAAGAAATATTGGAATTGCAGCTTGCCACACCCCTCTTGCCCAGCCATATCCAACCCAGTAAGACATGGTTCATATTCCATAGGTTCAGAGAACAAAATTATCCATAGCGCTATAGTACATTACATGCCAATGGTGCATAATTTTATACTAAACACATCAAGGTTTAGTACGTTGTACCAAAGAGCCACAAAGATTGTTCACTGTAACTAATTTACACTGCTTTAACAAAGCATAGAAGTAAACTATATAGTTAACTATTTTAGATAGATAGCCTTGTCCACTGAACCCAGAACCTGCCGCCAATCACTTGAATCCAGGGTTGTGGGCATAGTTTCATACACGCATAATTTCTGAGTAGCACAAAAGTCAGGTGAGAATTCAGATCAGAAGAAATTGATAAGCTGTTGAATATAAGCAGAAGTCTAAATGTTGTTGTTAGGTTTTTTTCAACATAAAGACACAAAATATTCATACAATGGATAAAAAACTGGCCAAAGGCAGATCAAAAAGCATATGCACATAGTAACCAAATCCAACATAATCTGTATGATGATTCACAGTAGGTCAGTAACATAAACCATCACTTTTCTCGATCCTCATGAACCATGAAACATTCCTTAGATACACTTATCTAATATACCTAAGACGCTAAAACATGTTGATGGCCAGCACATGTCTGATCTTCTTTCTAACAAAGCATCGCAAGCCATACAAACATACATGCTTTATCGCAAAAAGTTTTACAAACCATGTATATACACATACTTGAGCATTTGAAAAATGGATATAATAGAGTGGGAAAGGGTATAGTAGCAACGACATTTGTACTCACCTTTGTGTAGACAAAACAAATTAAATAAAGCCACCCTTTAGTTGTCTTTTGAGCTGGATATCTCATATGCTTAACTCTATTAGTAACCTGATGCAGATAAAAGAGAAGATTGATGCACATGAATAAAAAAAAGAAATGTAAAAATAAGGCAGGTATTTCTTTTGCTGTAAGAGCATTGTATTATAGAGTAATTGCTGCCAAATACAATAACAAATAAGAGAGAAAATGTTGCCTCTGGTTTCAGCATATATATTCCAAGAAAATGACAACAACTTGCTCTATGACCCAAGTTTACTTGCTTTCTAGTAATTGACGCTCAAACGCAACCGATGATTAAATGCAAAATAGTCTGAACTCTTAAACAAGTATGGATTGCTTACAATTTACCACTCTACAGTGTTTTAGTAGCATTTTTGCAGATTGATTAGAGCATCTCTAGCAGACCCTTTATAATCGCCCGGCCCTTATATTTCTGGCGACTATACGGGTTTGGGCCCTTTTTTGGTCCAGAATAGACCCCGTATAGTCGCCGCGGCCTGTAAAATATTTATAGTGGCCCGTAAAATCGTCCCCCGACAGTATATCTACTGTCCCACGGGCGCTATACAGGTCACAACCCTTTTCCCCGCCGTCGCAATCCACCCCTATCCACTCGCATTTCTCGCCGCTGGCCACCCCTACCCATGACTCCGACGACAGATCCGCCACCACTCCGCCGCATGTGGCGCGGGATGTGAAGTGTCGGCCGCTCTGCCGGCGGTGACGACGAGGAGGAGCGCGAGCGCTGCATCACCGCTGATGTGGCGCGGAAGCGCTATGCCAACCGATACACCAACCACGGCCTTGAGCCGCCGGCGTCCCTCCTCCGCCGCGAGACAGAGGAGTACGACCGGCGGCATGCTCGGCTCTCCGGCACGGGCAGCTCCTTTGACGCGAGCAGCTCGCGCACGCCGTTGCCACCGATCAAGAGGGAGGCGGAGGAGCTACCGTCGCTTTGCGCGGTCAAGAGGGATGCGGAGGAGCTCCGACCGCTCCACGCGGTGAAGAGGGAGCCAGAGGCGGAGCGACCGCGCGCCGGCGTCGTCAGGTCGGAGGACTACCTCCCCCCTCCAAGAAGGACGCCATCGAGGCGGCGATTCTCGAGCGTAGTGCGCGGAAGGAGGAGGAGGTGGCGCAGCGCCGCCGCCGGGACGAGGAGATCAACCTGGTCCTGTACGAGAGGGGCCTCGCCAGGGCGCGGGAGTTCGACGAGAAGATGGAGACGTGGCGCCGCGAAGCCGAGGCGCAAGACTCCATGTTCATCGACCTCACCTCCGACGACGAGGAGGAGTGATCGCCGCCAGGCCGCAGCGTCGCCTCCACACCCAGAGGGCTCCGGTGAGCCCCATTTTGGGCAGTTTAGATTAGGGTTAGGCCGACGCTTTGATGAATCTACCCTATGTAAATCGATGAACTCGTATATGTATCGACGATCAACTTCTATCTACTATTGTTTCTTGTT
The DNA here is from genome assembly GCA_011799875.1 of Thinopyrum elongatum. Classification (NCBI taxonomy): domain Eukaryota; kingdom Viridiplantae; phylum Streptophyta; class Magnoliopsida; order Poales; family Poaceae; genus Thinopyrum; species Thinopyrum elongatum. The sequence continues at coordinate 609,513,121 of CM022301.1, read as the reverse complement.
CATTTCTCGCGCGAAACCTTTTTTTTTCAAAGTTTAAAGTTTCATATGCGGTTTCTATTCTGCCGCAGTCAAATTCGCCCCTTATAAGAGGGAAAACACGAATCGTAAACCCCTTATAAGGGCTAGCCTTATAAGGGGTCCGCTAGAGATGCTCTTAGAAGTAGTGACATAGTGTTGCTTTTAAGTCAGCATATCTTCAGACTTACTTTTAAGTCATAATCTCTGCAGGAGGAAAATGAATGCTCACTCAATATATTATATAACAGATGACATCTTCCCTAATAATAAAGCAAATAGTGTTTCTGGTCGTACGTCGTCGCCGTTTTTGCAGAAAAGTCCTTGTGTTTTCTGTTAATTGAACCCGCAGTCCCTTTTCAAGTGAATATCACGTTTTTCCACAAAACCCCCTGTCATTCCGTATATTCATCCCGCAGTACTCCTTCCCCTCCATATTCTGTACCTTATCCGCTCCCTTTCTAGCGCGGCGGCGGACGAGAAGCTGAGGGGCGGCGCCGCACTCTCCGACTTCTGCCTCCACCCCATCTACACGCCGTCCTACGTACGCGCGGGCGCAGGCGGCTACCGTGCCCCGGAGATGGTGGACATGCGGCGGCCCATGCTGAAGGCGGACGACTACTCCTTGGGCGTTCTCCTGCTGGAGCTCCTCACCCGCAAGTACCCGACGGACGCGTCCTTGCAGGAGGGCGACGGCGGCACGCTGGACCTGCTGCGGTTGGTGCAGTCGGTGGTGCGCGAGGAGTGGACGTCCGATCTGTTTGACTTGGAGCTGGTGCCGATATAGAACAACAATGGAGATACAGAGCAAGCACACTGCACCACAACACCCTCGCATAGGATACAGAGCAAGCACACGGCCATGATGCGCATTGCCGCTTGGGCCTCGAATCAGGAGGCATCGTGGCCTAATAATCCGGTAAAATTAATAGTCCCACATCGTTTTCTTATACACAATCCCACCAGTTCAAATATGTTTGTGAGCTGAAGAGAACAGGCGGCCTTGAAGGAGATGGTCAAAGAAGAAATCTGGCCTAATTTATAACAGGATAACCTGCAAGGGAGAGCGTCGAGAGGAGACTTGCCAATCTCCACCGGACGACGAGGAGGTCGAGCCCACGAGGCTCGAAGAGAGAGAGGAGGGAGATGATGAAAGGCGGCCGAGGCCAGTGCGGGGAGATGCTCCTGCTCGACTGTCCGCCAACACCAAGCGAAGACCAAGTCCGGGGAGGCTGCAAGGGGAGCACTGGAGCTGCGGAGAGGTGCGCCTGGGAGGCGGCTGACTGCTTCTTGGATGAGGGCGCGAGAGGAGGAATTCGGCATGGATGAAGGTGCTCAACGCTCGGGCGCGTGTGGGATCTGGGAGGACTCGGACTGCTCTGTTTGTGGATGAAGATGCTCACCGCTCGGGCGCGTGTGGGATCTGGGAGTACTCGGACAGCAGAGATGGATACACGCGTCGCTAAGCACTGTTCGGGGATGTCACACGAAGCCACTAGACTCTTCACACGCGTCGACCACGCTGACCAAACGAAACCATCCATCGACGGCCGCAAATAACACGCGGCCGCGGTGGCACGCCGGCGTGGGGATCCATTTAATATCTGAATCATTCTAGGTGAAAACTCCACTCATCCATGCCGCCGCAGGGCCGCTTGGAGATGGAGTACCTGGGCCGATCCTTCCGTCACGTCTAACATGGGAGCCACGACACTGCATCATGCTGCAGGCATAGGTAAAGATGATGCTGCGCCTAATGGTGGTGCTTTGTGTATTGTCGTTACTGACTATGATGCTAATTGATAAATGTATGTGTGAAGTGGAGAGAATATCTTAAACAAACATGTGGCATTTATTTTTCTTGTTATACAGGACACATAGAGATTATGAAGCTTTTGCGCGGGGGAGGTAGCCGCTGGAATGCCGGGCCGCGATGACCTGCAGATTATCTCTCTATCCCCCCCCCCCCCCCTCTCACGCACACACACACACATTCCTACACCGCCCCTTACTACCAGACCAGGACGACCAGACCAGAGTGGTGACAGTTCAAATAGATACATGTGTTATGTATTTAGTGCATCTGGGCGAGCAACACATGTGTTGCACCACTAATGGATTGCAAAAAGCATAAATGGTGTCGATGGTGTTATACAAATATGCATGCATTGGAAGATTGATAGAGAAGGATTTGTTGTTGTACGACTGTTCTTGTCCAAAATATCAAAATTTCATTTCATTCCTCCTGTTATTTTGATGCTGATGCTTGGCTTATGTGGTTGCAGATTGACATGTGATATGTTGAGTGGATCACCATCTCAAGGAATGGTCAATGAGAGAAGGTGTTTCACCAAAACTAAGTTAAGGTTTATTTATGTTCATTGGTTGTATTTAAAGGATTTAGCCTTCAATACATAGTGATCTCTATGTGATAGTTAATGATCAATAACAACCAGTTGATTTTATTTTGATGTCAATGCTTGGCTTATGTGATTGCAGTCCACTTATGATATGGCGAGTGGATCACCGTCTCAAAGAATGGTCAATAGAGAAGAGGGTTACCACCAAAAGTAGGTTGAAGTTTATTTTGTTCATCTTGGTTGTATTTAAAATAAGATTTAGCCAACAAACATAGTGTTCTCCATGTGACATGTTAGTAATGGTCAGTAGCTAATTAGCGTAATTTTTTTAATACAAAAAACATGCCAGTAGATCTACTCAGAAGCAGAAAAGCATGAGTTGAATCATTAATAGTAATCCGCCATGTCGTTGATCTTATTGCCTCGGCAAGGAAATCGACTGTTGGTTGAAGTTGTTTACTAGGTATACTTATTTTTTGCCTACAGATACTTCTTGATAAGCCTCGTGTGTAGTTGCAAGTGAAACTACTAACTTGATGTTAACATTACCATGCATGCTAAGATCTATGTTTCTGTTCACGTTTCGCAGTAAAACTATTGTTGTTATAGTTTAAGGATAAAATAGCTGAAATGCACAAGTGGCACTGCTTACATACTAATCTAAATCAGGAGTGTACATCCTAATCTACACACATGAGCATGTTTCTAAATTATCAAGCTTTGTCCTAAGGTTGATTTGCCATTTATATGTTGCTGGTTTCATTCTTACCTCCTATTGTAATGAGCTTGTGATGATCGGAACAACTAGGAAGCTTGTTGTTTCTATATTTGTCTTGAGACTCGAAGCATTGGAGAAAAATTGGACCTGAATGTAGCTCAGTACACTTCTGATTTAGTTAATTTTTGTCTACTATGTACGCTTCCGATTTATTACATGACTGATTTAGTAAGCTGTTACATTCAGTTGGTTTTGTCTACTGATTCTATGTTCTCTAATTTTTTTATTATGTTCCTCTTATTAATCATCCAAATTTTATCATGACCAGACTAGGTACAATCTCAGGTAGGCTACAGATTACAAAAGGATTTAAACTCCAAACCCAAAACTGAGGCTGATTGATGCATAGCTTCGAGGTAGAAGCTAAGGGAAGAAAGAGAGAAAAGGAAAGATGCCATCGAGGTGAGTGCAATAAATCTTATCTATGTTTAGACAGACTTGCATAAAGCTGTGGTATATAAACTAATGGCTTAGGATGAGGTTCATAATGGCAACACAAAGAAATTTGCAACTACCAGTCAACACCCTTCATTTGTTTCTTAGCTAACATTTTTGTCTTGGTATTTATGTCTTAACTTCGTTGGTTAATTTTCTTAAGATGTCACTGTAATAGCACCTTCACTTGTGGGCTGCAGTCTTACTTAAATAGGTTATTTTAAGATAGAGCATACAGAAATGTGATGTTCATTCTTGTGATCCTGTTAGCATCACTATGCTCCATCATTGGGCATTATAGCTGTAAACTGGGTAAGAGTTTCTACTATACTGTGCATATCTTTGGTTGACAGTGCATATTTAGTGCCAAAGCTGCAGTCTGCATAGAAACTGTGGAAACAAAATTGAAACTACTATGGAACTTTTCCGATTGTTTGCTGTCTAGACTCCTGTACGTAGAGGGTGTGGTGCAAATTTTCAGTTCTATGGCATTAAGACCATGGTTCCTTTTATTATTTTGTTAGTGCATTCAGACTATGTATGTGTTCCATAAACCATAAGAAAACGAAAATAGGAGAGCTTGGCTGGCACTGCATTGTTCTTTAATCGTTCATTACACGGATTGTTCGTCGGGGAGGATTCATTGACTGCTTTACGGGTGTTCTGCAGCATGGCTGCTACGGGGGAATGAGAATTTGTAGCATGCACTACCAGGCTTACCACCAACCAAGGAGGCCAAGGTCTCATCTTTGAAATATTAAAGTTACTTTGCAGGGAGATGAAACCCATCCCGAGACATGATAGATGGATAGATGGAGAGCTAGCTAGCTAGGCGCACACCACTATAATAAACTATGCACAATCTTGATGCACTGCTAAACTTAGCAATCAACATTCCATAGAAACATGCCGGTCCCTCTTCATTGGTGCCTGTAGTAATTCAATTTGTTAGTGACGCTGCATCCCTAACACTCTCCTGTAGGTTCATTGATCATTTAGATTGGTATAATTATCCAAGATCCAATTAATTGATTTCGAATCTGTCGTGGTGCATATTATAAGCTTGCATAGTTGGTGGTGTTTAAAAATATTTCTTTCATTTTCAATAGTATCATAAGATGGCTAAATTGCACATGAGAGTCTAAATTAGTTTAGATCATAGTGGTCATCAATGTGGATTGTTCTATGGGGACTCCTCGCGGGAGAAGAACCATATGCAGATCTGCATTATGGTGTTAGCATTGGTGTGTGCTGCTACCCTTGGGACATGGGTGAGTCTCCAGTCAACTGAGCGACGACGAATCCAACTGGAAAGGGCACTGGTGATCTTCATGTTATCAGTGACTATTCGTGAGTTTCCTTGCTAACAGTTGTTATCTTTCGAGGCTGCAAGAGTCTCATTTGCTTTATTCACAACACTATTTTTATGTCAATGTTGGGGTTAACTGCTGCTATTTTAACTAAAATCTGAAAGTGATACTGAAATTTATATATTGTTTTAATGTCGGCACAATTTTGCAAATCAAATACTGAAATTTATGTATTGTTTTCAACTTTTCATTCATGTTGGTTTTCTAATTGGTGGTAGGTGGTAAGAATTGCATCTGTGTACAGAGTTGTCAGTATTTGCTACCTAATCTAGTAAATTCACGCATTTCAGTTGGGTTACTTAGAAACTGGGAATAAGTTTTGAGATGTATAACTCAGTAAAGAATGTAGAGCCACCTTTAGATTGAAGTACTGTATTGCCATGTTCGGCATTTTCAGGCATTTCACTACTTCTAGGGTCTATAGAGCTATTCATAACAATATATACATGAGAAAGAAAATAGTAACATGTATTTGGCCTAACATTTGCTTTTGTTGGTCTAATTTACCAATCAAATTATATTTGCTTACTGATCTTCTTACTTAATAAGTAGCTACCGCGTCGCATTTATATTAATTTCATACTAGGAAAATGGCCCGTGCGTTGCAACGGGATAAAAATTCTGTCAAAAGTTGCACCGAGGAGGACGTATTTGAGAGAATTGATCAAACTGCAATGGTAGCAAACAGGCAGTGGTTGCAATGGTAGAAATTTTTTGACATGTACTCCCTCCGTTCCCAAATATAAGTCTTTCTAGAGATTCCAACAAGTGACTACATACGGAGCAAAATGATTGAATCTACACTTTAAAATATGTCTACATACATCCGTATGTTGTAATCCATTTAAAATGTCTAAAAAAAATTATATTTAGAAACGAAGGGAGTATTCAGTTTTTTTGGAGTTGTATGTGCATCAACAATTTGGTTTTAGTTTCCGCACATTTATTACTTGCTTTATTTATTGTTAGGCCGGAAGTAATTCAATATGCGTGCATGTTAATCTAAGGGCGCTGTGCATTGCATGCACATCCGGGATCCTCCCTCCCTCTTTGCTGTGGAGTGCACCGGATTGATTAATAAACTCCCTTTTGGACTCC